>JAOBYF010005239.1:0-13556 GCA_025403605.1 Parazoanthus darwini
TTAATATCATGGGTGACAAATTACGCTCAAAATCGCCGGTGGATTTTTTACACTGTAATTTCACATGTGAAATTATAGATTAACGTTGACTGAAATTTCGCGCCAAAATTAAGGAGTAATTTGTCACCTATGATATTATGTTTGTTAGCACCGGGGCCCGGGGTTAAGTTTGATCTTTTAGGTTTGAATCTTTAAGGAGGTAAACCCAATGGTGGGCTAACGTTTTAACCCTGGGTTAGTGCTAACCCACTTTCGAACAACCGGGCCCTAAATATGGGTGCCACGTGACCAGACCCAACCAGAGTCGGAAAGAGCCTGGGAACAAGGTTGAGGAAAGAGCCTGGGAACAAGGTTGCCTTGAATGCTTTTTTCAAACTCGGTTACCTTTCCTCGTCATCCTTTTGTTTCTCCCCTAAAGTTTGCGGTTGACGGACGAACAACGTTTGTGATATTTCAACGCGCCGTCCCTCCCCTCTCTTCTGAGCCGCGTTCGTATGAAATGTGATAACTGGATAACCTTTTTGTTCTACCCAGCCGTTCATAATCTTGGCCACCTCCAAATCGCCACAAACCTGATATCGTCATTGAGTAAAGGTAGGTTTTTATGGTTAAGTGTGCGCTTTGACTGGTTATGTTAGCAACTTCCTTTTTGTACAAGTCAAGGAAAAGAGCATTATTTTTTCTAAACAACCTTGCTCGGGAATAATGAGTACTTTTGCGTTTTAAGGGCAGCACGGGTAAAATGAAAACAACTTCCATTAAAGTTTCCTCCTTAATGTTTTCTAGTTTCTTTTTACAGCGTTGAAGTTTGAAATGTTCTGTTTTCCTTGATTTTCTTGCAAGTTATACTAAAATAGTAAGAAGCAATGAGGATGTTAGATATTATAGATATTATAGAGAAGGTTTCCAAAGAGGCTGAGTGATGTTTTAGAAGGAAGAGTAGTTATTTCAAATTATACAGTTAACTAGACTAACTAAATATTTCAGCGCTACATTTTTGCACTATTAAGCCAAATGAGATATGGTACAAACTTTCTTGTTTATAGAAGAAATATAAAGAAAAATATTCTTATTAGATATAAACTTTTGTGTATTCTAGCGTCCGAGTTTTTTAAAGTTAATAAAAAAATATTAGGCGCTCAGTTTTTGGTGCTAGTAACAATTATACTTTGTCTTCTCGTTTAGCAGCAAAGCTCGAAAACTATACACCACCCATCTACTCATAAACGTTTCTACAATTTTTACTAAAACGGATATATATCTAAGCACACACCTTAGAAAACGCATCCCAAAGATCGTGTGCCTCTGCATTTTCAAAGGCGTGGCTCTTGAGGTATACCTGCGGGTGAGAGAAAAGTGATTTAGTATAAGCAGTTGCCCAAAAACTTAGTTGTAATTGTGTTTAAAACTGAGTGCGATATTGAATCAACAACTTTTTCTCACGCTGCGATATGAGCAAGAACATCAAAAACACAAGTGACAAAAATAAAGTGTTTTGGTCTAAGTTCTTTCATAAAACATTTCGTGTTAGGCAAATCATTAGAAAATAAATCCTACAAGAACAAAAAACTCAGTATGTTTCGGATGAATTTGATTGATTTTTCATACGTTACATCAGTAATGATTTTTTAGAACGTGTTTCAATAACTGCAGGACCGAGAGATGATAATGCGAAAAGTAACGAATTTAACAAATCAAGCCCGTTAATAGGAAGAAATCTTCTAAGACTTCTGATATATATGTCAATAGTGCTCATGTTGAAACGCCCATAATTCCGTTGCTTTTTTATTACAACTGAGGTACGTTTTACGGCGCTAAAACAAAAGCAAAGGAAAACATTTTTGTTGACTGTATTTGATTACCAAATTTTGCGGATAACTTTGGATTTATTGTCCGAGGTCAAGTAACATTTTTTACTTCCCTGTCTCTTCCCGGACTTTAAAAATAGAGAGAGAAAAAAGGACAAACGAAAAAACTAAGCTATTTGATTCATTGAGCCGGTGTGTAACTGTCCGCCTTTTAACTAACGCGCTAGAATAACAAGACTCTGGTTTGAAACTTTGCGCGGATCGTTATTATATAAAACCCTTCCTACAAGTTCTTTTGTAATCCCTAAAATTATGATAAAAATAGATTTCTTCATGTTACGGAGAAGACAACAGTTGCTACCACGAAAATGTTAAATACACTTTAGCCAAAGCTGTTCACTGTTTTACCTCTGGTCAACTGAACTACATAATTTAGTAAATCAAAAGCAAGTACTGACAAGAAAGTCATACTGATAATGTTAAAAGGTGATACAAACAGACTTTCCAAAGGTTTTCACTGTTCGCTAAATTTGTCTTCTGTTGACAGTGTTGAAATTTTACGTAAGACTTTTTCTCGAGCTCAAATATTAATTGTGGCATTCAAATATAGAGAGAAAATTGATAACATTCGGCCTTATTTACATACCTTCAATCCTTGCCGAAATTTCTCTTCACCAACAAAACTTCTAAGCATTCTGATAATGGAAGACCCCTGATCCAAAAAAAAACATAGTTACAAGAGATAAAAACTAGGTGTCTGCCCCAAGTTAAAACTTGAATTAGAAGTCCCCATTCTTCCTCTGGGGACAGGGAAAATTTGTTCATCAACGTGAACATCTTTTGGTTCAAGATCACCCCATTATTAAAAATAGTTATGTACCTGTCATTATCAGGACGGAAAGGAAGAGAAAGTGGGGCAGGTGTGTTAAAGTTATGGTTCAGTTTTTGTTCAAGTTCACACCCTGGGGCAAAGTAAATTTAGTCAATTTAAGTAGCTTAGACTAGTTGTGCTAAATGTACAAACATTTTGGTGGAAATTGGTCACTTAATCAGCCCTTGGGATATCCCGCATCCTGTCCATACTCTTAAACTACATCACCGACAATTGATATTCATAACAGATTAGTATGTCTAGACGTTTTACCTTGTGGTAAGATATCACATCAACGATTTCACTGATTTGTGCCGGGTCTTTCACCGTGGCGGACACTGGGTGGGTATTGTAAAGACTGTCGGCTTCTAAAGCTCCCTGTAGTGTGTCTATCATAAACTGGTCCAGCTGCAGAAACAGCAGTTGTATACCTATAACTCATACCAATTCAAGTACAAACATTTGCACGCCCTCATTGGCCAAAACAGGTGACATGTTATACTCTTGCAACAAATATCATGCAAACAACATTAATATCCCGGATCAATATCCTTCTTCCAAAGGAAAAACAATACTGGAAACATGAAACATTGAAATCAAAACTGAAAACCGACAGCCAATTATAAAAAAACGTACATTATTTTGCAAAGCGAACTACAAATAAAACAGGAGATTACAACCCTTAGTGGTAACATGAAAGCTTTTTGTTCGCTTAGTTGCAGTGCATATCAGCTTAAAAAGTTAGTTTGTATAATTAATACATTAAGTGAACTTCTAAGAGAACTGGCAGTACATAGACAATAAGTATAGCTAAAAATTTATCTTATTTACAGCTCACTGGTCTTTAGCATGATATTCCGCCCTTGGTTTCGCCTATCGGAACATCTGTTCATTTTTCTGAAAATCTGTCGTGATATCAGCAGACTGCAAAACTTAGTTTTGAAAAGCATTAGGGCGGTCTTAATATAACAAAGGGCAAGAAAATATGCTTATACTGGTTCGATATTAACCTACAGTTGAACCTACATACCCGCTTCCATTTCTTTGCAAACTGATCTGTTCCAATATATTCGACAAAAACTGCAAACCCTTCGTTTAACCAGAGGTCGTTCCACCATTCCATAGTCACCAGATTACCAAACCACTATGCACAGATATAAAAATTAAACAATTGAAAAACTTGCTAAATGAGTTAAATTGAAAATTCCTTAATTTCATTAACGGAGTTTTACATTGATTATTTTAGGTTTTGCATTAGCTTTATAGCGCAGAGCAGATCTAACGTTTTAAAACAAAGAAAACAAATGACAGTTCCTTTAATTTACAGAGGGAGCAAAACCCGGTTAAACACGCGAGCACATTTGCGAAATACACACAATCAAATTTCTCAATCCCAACAACATTGTCCGTTTTTTATTATTATTTCTTTTTTATTCCCCCCTTGCGCATGCTTGACTCGCTGTATTGAATTTTGGCGTTAGAGGCAATTTTTCATCTAACGTTTTCATCTATCTGTTACCAGTTATCAGTTACCGCCTATCATCTTGTTGAAAATGTTTAGAAGTATCAAGTTCTAGGACAATTTATGGCCACTTTATAACTCTTTTACAAGTAAAACGAAGAAATCTTAGTTCGTGCCAGATCGACAATCTTGATTCGGGTTTATCCGCTCTTCACAAGTTGGATCGCGATGATTAGATTAAGTTCAAATCCTATATTTGGAGTTTGAATAGATGAACTGAAAATATTACCTATAAATTGTTCTCAGGTTCCACAATTGTTATGGTTTGTCAGAACAAGAACCTTAAAATCAATTTTGTTTTACTCGCAAGAGAACAATTTCTGGATAATTTCCACAAGATAAATACAGCAACAGGCTGTAATACTTAAACGGAAACAACTTGTGGGTTCAAACAAAAACTCTATTTATACTTTTAAACACAATACATAAAAAACTGATTAAATTTTAAATGAAACAAGTGAAGTAAGTGTCACTCAGAATAACCTCGAGGATGACACAAAAGGGTGGTGAATCTTCCAAAAGCAGACGTAATCTACGAAAAATATTTATCATATATGATTATGGTGTAAGTTTCCTCATAGTAAATTATGGTAAACAGGTAAATCAGATACTTCGTTCAGCTAAGCTTTTTTCGTAAATTATAGTTCATTGAATAGTATTTCCTGTGAACAAGGATAATCTCCGTTCGGTAACAAAAAGTCACTGCGAGCAAACAAAACTAACTAGTCGTGAAGGTACCTGGTGTGCTAGCTCGTGGTTAATCACCATGGCAACCCTCAGCTGATCGGCATTACCTGATGACGTAGCCTCGTACAGTAAGGCGGACTCACTGAACGTGACTAGCCCCCAGTTCTCCATAGCACCGCCCATGTCAGGAATTGCGATAAGATCTGTTGCCGAGCAAAGAAACAGAAACAGTACATGCGCAGTGTGAGATGGATCTAGACAAACTTCTAAAATACAGAACTTAAGTAACAAAAATGTGGTACATTTCCAAATTTGTTTTCTTCCTTTTTTTAAATGTTTGAGTTTTGCTTTGTAGATGTTGACATAAGTGGGTCGGAGTAATGTCTCTCATAAACTTGAACGCAGGTAGCAAGGCAGTATCCCGCTTTTTTATGGGGAACGAATCCCACTCCGTTAAATTTGAGCGGTATATGGCACATGGAGTTGCATGGCTAGTAAAAAGATATACTACACTATTTTTTGTAAGAACCAGTAAAATTTTTCTCATGCTCAATGTTCTTATTTTTTAGGCAATTTCAGCCTCAAAATTAAATATAAATGCCATGTGTGCGTTATTGGAGAGCTGTGTACTGTAGAATTGCTACAGTTCAACATTATGCACTTGCATAAGTCTTTGATTCAGCTTCAATTTGTTCTTATTTTTCGGGAAAACTCAGCCTCAATGTCAGGCCCGTAGACAGGGGGGTGCGCGGGGTGCGTACGCACCCCCCTGGACCCCAAAAGGTCCGCATTTGGAGGTCCAATAAGACCAGGAAGAAGCCCGAATAGGTTGATCGTAACAGTTGGTGCAACCGTAAATCGAAACGACTAAAAAAAACGGCCATAAGTGTGTTTTTTCCGTTAATTTGGCTTTTAAGAGTCCAAGTTTACGAAATTTGCATCCCCCCAACAAAAATCCTGGCTACGGGCCTGTACTCTGTTTGATGAGGTTAGACTTCCGGTCAGTATGAAATTTACACACACATTAGAAAATAATCAGAACTTAGGAATTCCTCCGCTGGGAAAAACTAAAAAGGAAATCTCCCGAAGAATCGAGTTTTAAGTTTCAAGTTTATTGGTTTTGCACCTATTTACAGACTAGTTTCCTTTTTTCAAATATATCAAAGCTTACAAGAAGGAGAAACTGAGATTTGATTGACTATACTGTCGGAGGAAAAGTGCGTAGTGGTCAAAAGAACAAAAGCTTTCGAGTTGGCCACTACCACGTTGAGATTGATGAGGGAGGGGAAAATATATATATTAGACGTGTTGCTTGAAAACAAACTTTGGTGGACAAAAGGAACATAATTCATAGTTAGCAGGAAAAGAGAACTTTAGATAAATAAATAAAGAAAAAAATAAACTTAAAATGTACATATTTGTGACATATTTACATGGTGTCGATTGAATTTACATCTCGATCAAGCCCGGTGAAAAAGAGTAAGAAAATGAAATCACCCAAACAGCAACAACGCTTGTTAATGCTTTCATTTCCCGTTACAAAATATATGGGTTGTATGCACACTCTCCAACGCGTGTACGTTTGCAGGCTCTTTTTGACAAAACTTGTCCTTTTCAAGTCAACCGGTAAACAAGATAGAACTGAGTTGCTTGGCCGCACCAAGTGCTATTGTAACAGTAACAAATATGTTTGTATCGCGCAAATTTAAACTGCCGTTTTCAAATGCATCTTCAAGTAAAACTTTGAAAAAATTACGTTAATTATGAAACTGAACTTGTAACGTAAAATTATCTACACTAAGTTTAAATTATTTAAAACTAAGTCAATTCAAAAAGCCCGCCTAAAAAGGAAACGTCGTAAATGATAAAAAAATATATGAATATGTGCAATACACTCTTCGGCTTCTTCAAATCCTTATTTCCATGTAATTATTATTATCACTATTGTATTGTATTGTATTGTATTGTATTGCTTTCGTTATGTATTGTACTTGTTATGTATTGTAATTTATTTTATTGTTTTGTCTTACAAATATTAAGTTGTTATGTATTGTATTGTACAACTGTGCTGTTCATGTTCTTTTCATTAAGAGTATATTATAGTACCTAAAGTAAGTCAGAAGTGAAATACTCTACATGTGTATACCGGTGTTTTGTGACTCCAGCTGCAAATTGTTTGGTTACAGGAAAATAGTACTCTGAGAGCTGAGCTTGAAAGCAAAGAAGAAGACAAGAAAGGTAGAGTTCTATAACATACTAAAGCGTCTTTTTCTCATGTAGAAAGCCCTTGAAAAAGTTCCGCACACGTGAACGTTTCCTGAAATGTTACCCCGACGCGAAAAATATAAAGCATGAAGCATTTTCTTCTCAACTACCAGTTCAAGCCGAGGTTTTCTTTATCTCTTACTGGATCAGTGACGCGACATATGAAGACCTAATAACAAAAATGCAATAAACTATACACTTACCTTAAAATATACCCCAAACCTCGACGTGGTTGTATTGACCATTGTTTTATTGCTACGCGAGTTAATAACTTCTTTAGCTCGTCAATGGGACTCTCTCACCCTTGTGGTGGACTGCTGTTCATCAATCACATCAGATCAACAGACTGTAATTCTCAAGATAAATGGACCAATCACGATGCACAGATTTGCAGACATGAATATTTCATGGTTACATCAGCTCCGCTTCAACCACCGGGTTGTGCTCGTACGCGCGGCTCAGTTTAAAATAAAATAAGATGCGATTGATGCCATGCATGCCAAAAATTTCGTGACAAAAACACTTCAAAGGATCGTGTTGCAATGGAAACAGTGGTAATGTAGTTATAGAAAAACGAATCTTTGTTTTATTTTTCTCAGACATTTCACTGAAATTTACAAGAACGATGTTGATAATCTGTTTATATCGTTTTAGTAATGCGAATCTTTTTTGTGTTATCTTAGATCAAAAGATGCCAACTGAGGAAAAGTTTGTCAAACTGAAAACAATGTATGGAAAACTGAGAGAAGAACACGTTCAGCTGCTCAGAAGTGTGAGTACTGCCTTCACGTTTAGAGAAAAATATTTTCACCAACACTAATACAAACACAACTCGTTTAAATCAGAATCAAAGCGACTAGTACGACGAAGGCAGAACGTTTGTTTTAGTCTAAAAGGTAATCATTATCTAAGGTTAATTCACAGGGTTCTGGTATGAAACTAAAGAAAACGGTCTTTGGTTGGATCTTAAGACATTAATTAAAATTAAAGTATCTGATCATTGATAGAAGTTGTCTGTAGTTACTACAGCTCTAAACACTAGTTTGTTTGAGTAATCTCAAACTTTTGTTATTACACTCTAACCGTCTAAACAGAATGCAAGTATTAAGACCAAGATGAATGCTTCCGAAAAGGCCAAAGAGGAAGCTAGTCAACATGTAGTCCAGCTACAGCAAGAGCTTGAAGACAAGGTAAGAGATTACAGTGTACGCTGTGTTAGGTTTGCTATCTAAAGTAAAAAAGTAAAACCTCTTGACTTCGTTCATTGTAAAACTTATAGTACTACCTTTTACAGACGAACAGCTTTTGATATCTCTCCCTGCAACATACGAATACCGTGTAATCTGTGATCGATTGAGTGACCAGATTTTCAGCCGTGAACAGTTCTTTAGTTCTTTCATAGGTCAGAGATGCAACGGTGTACTCTGTGATAGTTTAAGTAACCATGATTCCACAGCACTTAACCTCGTTCACTGTAAGACTAACTGAGAGAGACGTATACGGTGTAGATTAGGTAACCCAGTCAACAGCTTTGAACTGATCTTGATCTCATTCGTTGTAAGTTATGGTTGTATATGAAAATAATGAATTTTTTTAGGTAATATGGTAGCATTTGCCTGTTTCTTTATTGGGAAACGTTGAAAACTGCACCACTGTTAGCTTTCATGGTCAGTTCTTCGGTGTAAGAGGTCATCCATTTTTTCATCATTTTCGCGAGCCTCCAAAGCGTAGACTTTTTACCAGCCTCCCCTCCCCTTCCCTCTTCTCCCCAAAACATACTAAGTGAAACAGTGAAAAATGATGATTTCACTGTTAGGCTGTAGGTGTCGTACTTCTTGAGTACGTTTCACAGCATTTCCTTGCTTCAACTCCACATTGACGATTATGAACCCCTTTAAAAACGCTTCGTAATTGTAAAATATTTCTTGTTAAAGCTTCATTTTAAAATTCATACTGCTGAAGTAATATTATCATTTTTATTATTTTAAAATAACGTACTTACACTTTGACCGCGTGTCCCCAAACTTTGCTTTGTACGCTGGTGAAAATGATGAAAAAAGGTGATGACCCCTAATCGTTCCTAACTCTTGTAAATGATCCAGTCAACAGAGTTGTTAGAGGTCTATCAAAAGGCCCAGATGGCTGAAGAAGGAAAAAAGGTAAGAGATGTTGTTGACCCTTTTTTTTGCTACGTTTTGTTGTTTTATGAACGACACTAGTACTGCTAGTTGCGAAAGAAACAGTTGAAACAACAATCTTCTGTTACCCAGGTTGCTGAAGAAACTATCGAGAAATTGACTAAAGACTTTGAAGAAAAGGTAAATATTGTTATCTCTCGTTATCATTTTTAAATTTGAAATCTGATTGTTTTGATTTGTATTTTATATGTACATACTTTCAAGTGCTACTTTCATAATTTGCTCCAATGACTATAGACGATAACTTCAAGTCGAGATCAAGCTTCAAGTTCTCATACATTTGCTGAATTTTGGCCCTACTATACTGCCCTCGACTCTACGTTTTTGTTCATGGCCGCTGGGGCGTATTATGAAAGCAGTCTATAAACAGCGATTTCACAAAACGTTGACATCGGCAAAAGGCGATTCCAAATAAATTTTGGAACTCTGTGTATTTATCTGTCTACCTTCCACAGTTGCGTGACATTAATGGTGGATTAAACTAGTGGGACACGGCTGTTAATACTAATGTCACAGTGATGGTAATTGTCCGTTGTGTGAGAGTAGTGGTAGATTACATTAGTGGTGCACTAAATGTGGTAGACCGTTACGCGACACACTGGTATTGGCATTGTCGTAGGGACGGCAACAACCACCGTGTCCGTATTGTGATACAACAGTGGGTGTACTAGTTACCCCTGTTTTTCAACGATATGTACAATATTGTTACTGCTTCAATTGTCGATGTGCCAACACTTTCCAAACTGTGACAGAATTGTGCTCATCAGCCTAGACGCTGTGCACAATGGTATGGCACCACAATGCAGTAACTGTCACCACTGTGCCAGGTTAATTTAATATCTCGGGCCACTAACCAAGTAGGTCTCAGCTTGGCCGTTGGATGACCTTTCGCTACACAGTCCGTGGACAGGGACGTTAAGTCTTGGCTCTGCATATTAGGTATCCTTTTTCTACATGAACGGCCACAAAATTACTGCCTTGTACCCGCTAACACATTATGGTTACAAGAATACTGTTGTATATGTAAACAAAGCCTCAACCTTTTCCTAACGTCTGAGGTATGAAAGGTTAACTCGCAAGCAAAAGTTGATGTAGATATGCGTCCAGATGGTGTGATTTGAGCATACCTTTGCCAAAAGTGAGCATTACTAAAAGCTAGTTCCCTTCCCTAAGCCAAGTGACTCCAAAGGAGAGTGACGTTAACTCCTAAGCAGAAGGTGGCACTCATGTTTTCATGCTGAGTAGCAAGTAAAATTATGTACATTATAGACAGGCCATAGATTATTCAATTCAATTTAACATTTTTTGTTAGGATACTGAGATGAGTACGAAGCTGCTGGCTGCAGCAGCAGCTACAGAGAATGCGCAGGAAGAAAAGAAGGTAGGACCTACAAACTTTTGTATTGGATCACACCAGTATAAGGATGATGAGGAGAGGGTCTTCTTCTTGTTGATAATGATAATGAAAATGATGATTGCGATGATGATGATGTTGTTGATAGTTATGATGTTGATGATGACATTGATGTTAATGACGATGAAATAGTGAAGTGGGTATTATTTTGGTGATGACGATGGTGATGGTGACGTTGTTGGTGACGTTGTCTTTAGAGCAATGTACATGTAAAGTAAACACCAGTGTATAAGAAACTCTTAAATGTCCGGTGTGTTTAGTGGGAAATCAGACAGTTTAGGTTCCTAATTAGGTTCCTATTTTATTCCGGGGGTCTAAACTGTTTGCTACTGTTTGGAATAATACATTAAGCCCGTTGTTTCCGTCGTGCCACAGAAACTACAAAGCCATCCAAAACATAGGGAAAAAGAATACTATTTCCGCGGTCTCTTTACGATGTTGAAAGTTTTACTTGTACTAGTACAATTCTGAGACAGGGAAGTTATATATCAAAAAGTATATTGTAGTTGGAGTAAAAAACATTTTACTTATACAACGCCTGCTTTTAAAATGTCAGGCTGAATGAGTTCCTATATAATGGCGGCTAAGTTTCCAAGTCTAGTTTGTGTGCTCTTAATCCTCTAGGTTCTTATACGCGGGTGCTTACTGTAGTCACCACACTCAGTGAGAATTCCCTTGTTCTTCAGCCGAATAAAACTACAAACTGCTGAGAGAAAAAAACCTGCGTCCAAAACAGCATTTTTTCATGAACACATTTGCGGTAAAGTTGTGTTTACTTTCGTCCGTCTTATGATTCTACTCTGTTTGCCTCCGGAAATAGCAGATAAGATATTGGATTAGTCTTTGTACGTTAATATATAATACCATTTCATTATTTTTTTTTTTTTGCAGAAACGAGAGAGCAAGATCTTTGAGCTGGAGCAAGTTATGGATGAACAGGTAAGTTTGGTTTTTATAGGTAGAAATCTGTATATCTGTTTTTTTACCGTGGTCAACGGTGAGATTGATTTATGTGGTAGTAAAATTATTTTATCGGAAAATATCTTTGCGACTTCAATGTAGTGCATTATCTTTCTGATTTAACCGTCTACTCCAGAATTGTCCAGAACTGTCAAAGCAACCCCTGAGAAACTTTGTTGGTTTTGGGTAAAAGGGGTGTAAAGTCTTTCATAAAGACTTTAGTTAAAGAACTTGGCTTGTAGTGGAATCCAAAACCCCCGAACACAACCAGGGGTTTAGGACGTTAGCCAATCGCAAGCTAGGAGTTCTGCGATTTGTAAACAAATACGATGTCTTTGTCTTGTGTCAATGAGAGGATGTTTTTATCTAAGAAGTTCTGCAAAAAATCAGATAAATAAAATAAGAAATAAGAAAATGAAATCTTGTGGTAAAAACTGTAGAAGTGGGTTATAAGACATTTCATGTAAGCCACTGAGGGCTGAGAACGATAAATGGTTTCGCTTGATTCAGTCAAAATTGTAAAACCTAAACCTGAAGGATCTGTAAAGCTATTCTGTCGACTTCTTTGATATATTGGCGTCGATTGAATTCTTTAAAATTTTACTTTGATACGAAGATTCGCTTTTAGCGTTGCAGTATGTTGAAATTTGTGGCAGTCTGACTCAGCATATTTTCTAAAATAACCGCATGAATCCAAGTACTTTGGCTATCTTTTAATTTCACAACTTGATTAACCTTAAGGTGATAGTTGAAGTGTTTTTAAGTGAACTCAATCATTTCCATAAGAGAAATGCAGATTTTACTTGTAGAATACGTTTTTTCCCATTGTCGTGGCCTATCACAACATAGCCACTACACAAAACTTACAGTACCTTCTTCAAGTATTCTTAGCCCGATACCTCGGTTAAAAGGTTAAACTCTCATAATGCATTGTTTTGCCCTCGTACCACTAGATACATTATTTTTCTGTGTTGTATTTCAACAGCTTTGATTCTTTATGCATTTGAAATCATGTTCTCTATTGTAGGTTGTCGCCCTTAACACCGAATTAAGCGATGTCAAGAAAACCAAGGAAGAGATAGAACAGGCAAAGAAGACAGCAGAGGAGACTATAGAAAGTGAGAGACATGCGCATTCAGAAAAGGTAAAAAACAAGGGTTAAGGAGTTTTTTGGGGTGTGTGGCATTTCATCACATAATTTATATCAAAGGGAGGACAGTGTTAGAGAAATGCCTTGAGAATCGACACAATGTTCGGTCAGCTTTGGGAAATGATAAGTCTGGTGTTTGAAAAACATTTTATAACCTAAAAGTACATCTTTAGATAAAGCAAAGTTTATGTCGACGCATAATCGTTGTGTGGCTAGTTAGTATTTCTGTGCTCCTGATCTTCGCAACCTCTCTGTCGTTCGTTAGGATTGAATCGGCCTGTATAAGAGCTCGATAAATCGTGAACTTTGGAAACCAGGCCCAGCGAGACATTTAACAAGTTTTTGTTAGCGTTCTTGGATAATAATCCCGTTAAATAAAAAAAAAATACAGCAGCTAAGCGATCGCTGATGAAGATGTGTCCGAAGCTCGACATGGATTGACATTCAAATTGAAATGATTAATTCTTCATTCATAAGTTTGTTTGCATTCCATGTCCAGGGCCGTAGCAAGCCTTGGAAAACTGGGGGGGCACCGCCAAGAACCGAAGGTGTGAGCCTTCTAGGGGGGTCCGGGGCATGCTTCCCCGGGAAAGTTTGAAAATTAGTTTGTCTAAAAACGTGTTTCCTGGGTTTTAAACGCCATTTGAAACAAAATCAGAGTATCTAAAACTAGTAAAATAT
>JAOBYF010005350.1:0-13553 GCA_025403605.1 Parazoanthus darwini
CATCCATCCATCCATTCATCCATCCATCCATCCATCCATCCATCCATCCATCCATCCATCCATCCATCCATCCATCCTTCAATGCATCCATCCATCCATCAATGCATCCATCCATTTATCCATCTACCCATCCATCTACCCTTTCATTTAATTTTTTCGTTTACCAATTACCTATTCGTTCGTTCATTCATTCATTCATTCATTAACCCGTTCATTCATTCATTCATTCATTCATTCGTTCGTTCGTTCGTTCGTTCGTTCATTCATTCATTTATTGATTTATTCATTCACAAAGTTACTCACGCAGTCACTCACTCACTCATTTATTTATAATTAATTTAATGGTACACATTGTACTACGACAATAGGGGAAATTGGTGGTGGTCGATGGAAGAACAAAATATTTGTACTTTTACACAATATTGTAACAGGTTAAGGAGGAATGCTGTTTTACAGTTGGATTGTACGAGGGAATAGGAAATAATTCAAGCTTTTGGTACGAGAAAATGTCCTGCATACATTGCTGTCGATGAACACAGTTATTGAACGAATTGGGAGTAACTAGTCGCGACCTTTTGCTAACCACTATACCGGCTCTCTTATCAGGGAGTCACGACTCGGCGAGCTTGATGTTAGCTTGCAACAAAAGAAAGCGGACGTTTCCAGACTGGAACAAGAAAGAGCTGACCTTATGGCCAAGGTTTGACAACAGTTTGCGATTGGCGGGTCTAGTCATTACTTAATTATTTGTTTTTCTAGTTTTTAAAGAGGTTCTCGGCTGAAAAACACTTTTGCTCTCAAATGAGTCCTTAGTATTGTCTCATGGCAGTTGAACATTGATGAACTATTTTGCCAAGTTTTTTAGTTTGTGTCTCTCGCTTGCCGCCATCTTGAAAAGTGATGTGTACATTTGCAGTGCTTGGCACCTTTTGTTAACTACAGTCGATATAATAAGGACTGAGTCAATACTTACGTTTTGCAGCTGAGGATGCCTTGCAATCCTATAACTAAATGTAGTCAAATTCATTCTTATTACATAGATCGAGGCGGGAGAGGGAGCAGAAACTGCGATTAACCAGCTGCGGCAAGAAAAGGTGAACTGTTAATAGCAGCGTTAAGCTTATGTCCTCAGTTAGAGTAGAACACACAGCTTTGTATTTCTGTCTATTTCTGTCTGTCTGTCTGTCTATCTATCTGTCTGTCTGTCTATCTTTTTTATCTATCTATCTATCTATCTATCTATCTGTCTGTCTGTCTATCTATTTCTGTCTGTTCCGTGTTCGTATGTCTGTCTGTCTGTCTGTCTACCTATCTATTAGTATTCTATCATGTTTTAATTGCGTTTTGTTTTAGGATCAAGTGCAGCAGCGTTTGAGTGAAGCCGAGTTGCTGATGCAAACACAGGCGAAGTCTCATTCGGAGAAGATTGAAGCCCTGTATAGGGAGCAAAACAAGGTGATTGGAAAATCAGTTATATTGCCATCTATCGACTACTCATGTTTTAATTAAGCACATACTTTTTAGAGTTAACTTTTGAAATGTTTTAACAGTAACATTTTCGTGTGGTTATCAGGTTGAGGAGGATTTGGCAAAGACCAAAGACTACTCGACAAAACTTGAAGCCTCAGTCAAAGAACGCGACTTTCAACTGGTTACTGCTCAAAACAGTGTCGAGGAACTTAGAGCCGAGTTAAAAGAAAAGGTAAATCGAACAGTAGATGGTGAACAGTGTGAAAATAGACATTTTCCCCTTATATTAACCTTTTTATAGTCAGTTAACTTCCTCACTCTATAGAATGTTCTAAGAAATCTTTCTTCAGTGGTGTTTTCTGTGTCTTCTTTGTGGCTATTATACTTGTATACTGGTTTTGATAATGTAGTTTTTTGGTATACATGTAACTTGTACTTTTTCCATGACCCCTTTGAAAATCACGTTAATAAAATGGCTTCATATTTATGAGTGAACTCTCTTCGCAATTTATGCATACATTGTATGTTTGTGTTTGTTTCAGAGTGAGGCGTATGTGGCTCTTGAAGCAGCGAAAGCTGCCGAAAAATCGGTCTTAGATGAACAAGTTCGAACTTCCCAGGAGACCTTGCAGGCGAAACTAACGGAACTGAGCTCTTTACAACAACAACATGTCAGGGTGAGCATAGAGACCACATACAAACGTTCATTGTGGTAAGGGATCGGTCATTATGTATACCAGGTGGGTGTCGGCAAAAAATAGTGGAAGGGGGGGGGGGAGGTCATGATATTTTTCAGTATTAAGGAAGGGGGTCGAGGACAGGGCAGGGTTTAAATAGGTGCGTTCATGTTGTTTTCAGTCGAGGGGGGGTCACCTGTTTTTTTCATACTGCTTGGGAAACGTGCCGACCCCCCCCCCTTTGTCCCCCCTGGTATAAACAATGAACAGTCCCCAATCACCGTTTACTATACCAGGATAGTAAGCTTGAGGTTGAGTACAAAATGCAGAGTTTCCACTGTCCTTGAAAATTGTGAAAAGTTCTTGAATTTGGAAAGGAACTTCAGGCCTGGAAACTCCTTGAAAATCAGTCGAGGTCCTTCTAAATCGGCCTGAAATGGTTGCCGGTTATACGGCCAGAAAATCTACTTTCAAAAATTTTGCAAAATCTTCAAGTTTGAATTGCTGCAGATGTGGTGTATCTTACATAAAGTAGTTAGACAAAGAACGAGCCGTTGGACCATCAGTGGTATTAGTATGAGCTTTTACGCGTACTGTTGACACAACGGCTTAAAATATAATCGCCATATTCCATGGAGTAAAATAGCTTTAAAAATATGGTAAAAATGAAGAACTTTTCATATAACTAAACGTTTTCGACCATAAGAGGATCCCCAGGGTGAAGTGAGCTGACAATCTTATGATCGAAAGCGTTTGGTACTACAACATTCATCAATTTTTACCATGAAGTTTTAACAACTAAAGATGTACTGTGGATATCTAACTAGCAACGCATGCCATCTGCGTGTCTTTTCGCAGCTAAAAGAGGATCTTGAAGGCACCAGGAATAATAATTTGAAGCTGGAGTCCCAAGTGAAGACACATGAAGCCGAGCTGGACAGTAGGGCACGAAAGTGTGTTCAGTTGGAGACAGAACTGAAGGCAAAGGTAAGATATTGGGGGGTTCTTCTGTTTGTGCCAGCCTGAATTAAAACTGAACTGGCTGAACTGAAGAGGAACTAACTAAAGGGGAATTGATAGTGTTTTTTGCTGCTTTTTGATGCTCTTTACAGGGTTGTCGTGAGAAACGGGCGACAGGCGAGTTTATCCACATACTTTACACCACAAACGCTGGCTAAAAAGTATTTTAATCCTTAATTAGGTGCTTCATGGAGAGTTTGAACTGCACCGCTTTCATTCTGAGTTGCACCTCTAACTTTAAGACAACCCAGCTTTAGCACTCAATTTGAGGAGTATTTCTTGTTTAATTGTTTGCCGAGAAAGGGTTTCTGCATTGCGTTATGCAATGTTTAATGCAAACGAAATAAAAGAAGGTTGGTTTGGAAGTACTGTAATTTAGGGTCTCTATAAATTGATTTTAAAAACACTGCTTTATTTGTTGTCCCATTTTGAATGTTAAGAGTTGGGGATCTATGTTTATTTGCGTTGTGTTTTGTACGGTTTCACGTCTCCTCATTGTAGCCACACTTGGTCTGACAACGGTGTATTCACAAATGGAAAGTGGAACTATTACGTGCTTTGGGAACTAAAAAGCTTTTCCTTATCTTTTCAGAAAATATGTCACCTTTTTTTGTTTTCCAAAGCTATCTATAATGCAATCTAATGCATTTTCCAATTAACTAGGTATTTCTAGGTTTTGTCCTCCTTAGAATAGTTCCATTTACCTATTATATATTTGTTTTTTATGAAACACTGTTTGGATGTAGGATTGTGACTTCTCCTAAACAGCGTGTGGCCTTCTTTGTCGTTATTTGATGTGTTTTCTAAAATGACGATGAAGTTACAAATTGATTTTTACTTATCAAAGTGGCCGTTTTCATATGCTTGCACAATCTTTCCATTTCTCAGCGAAGTATTTCAAAGTACCAAAATACTTTCTGCAATAAACAACTCAAACACAATGTTGCAAATATTTCCAGTACGGATGGCTTAATTTCGAGGGCTTGAACTGGATTACGGATGACTCAGGTATTAAAAGCGTATTTCGTGTTGATCCGGCGTTGGACAAATTATTAAACTTTAAGGTACCACAGTTGTCAAAAAACATTGATTCTTGACAATCAAGTTTGTTAAAAGGGTTTGTTTGTCTGATTAAATCAATTGTATAAACCATATTTGAGTAAAATTGAAATGACTTCATTTCGAAAGTAGAAATGTGTGTAACAACCGCGAAATTGATCAATATATACTTTGAGTAAAACTGAAATGACTTGAGAGATCCAATAGAATTATAGTATTAAAGTATATTAGAACCTTAGAATACATTTTAGTATAATTGTGCAGTAAATGTTAGAATTTTAAGACACTGATTGTACATATATCTTAGTATACATATTTGTGGAGTGTGGCAGGTAAAACACGTTAATAAAGTTATTTATTGGTTGATTGATTGATTGATTGATGGATGGATTGATTAATGAGCTCGTTCGGAAAGTAGTAGTTTTGTGTGTAATGACCGTGAAACTAGTCAAAAAAAGGTGAGTAAAATTGAAGTGATCTCATTTGGAAGTAACAGTTTTGCTTGTAATAACCATGAAACTGGTCGATATACTTTGAGTAAAACGAATAGAATTCATTTTGAACTGAGTAATGGTTTTGCTTTCAATAACCGTAAAACTGGTCGATATACTTTGAATAAAAATGAAAGAACTCATTTGGAAAGTAACAGCTTTTTCAGTTTTTGTGACGTGTGCAACAACTGTAAAGCTGCCTGTTAACTAATCGACCGATATTACTATCCCAGCTGGAGGCTTACACTAGTCTTGAGAAGGAGAAACTTCAACAGAGGGAGTCTCTAGACCAGAGGGTGCAAGAATCAAGGAGTGCTACGGAATCCAAAGAAAAAGAACTTGTTCAAATAAGAAACCAGCTGGATAAAGTAAGTGACTGATTTCGAGGAGAGGTTTAGTTTTTGTTCCGGTTTGTCTTCAATTAAATTATATTTCAAACAGTGCTACATGCTTATGGTTGGACAACCTTGTTCGTTCCAACCACAACTATGTTCAAGTCTACAGATCTCTCAATTGTGAGTGATTACATATGGGCCTCGTTTGTGCTACTGAAACTGCACAGACAACTATCACGTCGCTGAAATAAAAGGCAAATCAGTAACTGATCATCAGTAGGATACCTAAAATGAGTGCGATTTTACAATTGGTTTCGGCTCCATTAAACCTCGTGCCATTGTAAGAACCATGCACAGCGAAAGGGCCTTAGACAAGGAACAAGGAAGTTTAGACAAGGAACGATCTTTCCAGCACACATTTTCGTGCCATTTCGAACGTAAAACGCAACGCTTTCGAAAGTGCCAACGTGTCGCTTATCGCCGGATATAGGTTTTGTTGCGGCAAAGGACTTTTCTATTTGCACTGTAACATCAATGTGTAACGGCACGATTTGTGTGTCAATACGAAAGCCTATTCAGTATAGTGTAAACAAAGCCTTCACAAATAAAATTCAAAAGACTTTCTAACTCGCATGACCGCACTACTAGAAACTGCCATCTGTTAGAGATTCCGTTTTTCAAACCTCCTCAGGCCTTGGAAAATTCTAAAAAAAGCTGTGTCGAGCTATGCATCAGTATTCTAAACCACTAATTTTTTAAAGTAAATAAATTTGTTTTGTTAGTTAATTGTATTTTACACTAAGTAACGTAAGTGTTTTATCAAACTTGATATTGTTGAAGTAAGCTATTGTTGAAAAAGCCTTAATATGAATAATAAAGTTTATCATGTATGTAAATGTTGTTGTTTTGAAATAAGTGGAAGACATTCAGTTGTAATGTGTATTTATGTGTTTTGTTTTCAGACATAGTTTGATGTCCTAGAACCAAACCCCCATTGTTGTTTTTAGGCGATTCGTTACCTACAATATATTTATTATCCAGGATAATTTGTTACTTGTAGGTCAAAAAAGATTCCAGCGACACGATCACTGTCCTTACTTCCGAGAAGGAAAGACTGACAGCCGAGTTGGCTGGAACTAAAACTCTTGTGGAGGAAAAGGTTGGTAGGTCTTTGAACGGTGAGGGAGGGGGAGGAGAGGGTTAGCATGATCAGAATTGCTCCCTTCCCCGTAGTTTTTTTCGACCTAATTGGATATCAAAATACAAATTCACTAACTGTTTTTTTTGTACTTCAAATACATCGGAGTGAGAACTTCTATGTAAATGTGGAATAAAATATGTTTGTCATACTAGAGACAAACTCATTCCGGTATCATGCAAACACCACTTAAGACAAGATAAGTGATAAGATACCAATTGATTCCTTTAAATGTTACTTCTGTTCATGTCCAGGTTACCGCCATTGGAAACCTTCAAAACAGTCTTAGTACTGCCAAGCAAGAAAGTTCTGGCTTAAAGGAACAACTTAATTCTATTACTCAGGTGAGTAAAGAGTCTCGTAGCAGGGTTAGTTTCAGTCTTAAAATATGACTCTTGCTTGTGATAGAGTTTGGTATCGATATCGCCCTTTTGAAAGCAGTGAACACCAGGATCGAGGTACTCTCATATAAAAGCTGTACGGGGATGTGCCGCCTGTATGAAATGTAAGCTCAAATTCATGAACAGGGTATGAATTTGCGAGATCTTTTTTCATAAACAGAGTCAGGGTTTGAGTGCTCGGGCAGACCCCCCACCCACCCACTCAAACTAATGTTGAGTACCTCCCCCCCCTTTCCGGGACTGGACAACAATTCAGCGCCGCAGGTCAATACAAACCCAGGGTTATAGTTTTAACCCACGATTGGATTTGTTTCCTTATGGCGGCGGTCTCCATTTTGGGTGAATGAAGATTTTGAATAATTACTATTGAAAATTACATATGTTGATTGTGTGAGTACATTCGTAAAATCTGGTTTTGCTCTTTGCGGGACGCGCTTTCACTTATTGATGTTTTCTCCTTATTTGGTACAAAAAGACGCTCAAAGAGAAGTCTGATGAATTGGACAAAGCAACTAAAGAGCACCAGGACGAAAAGGTTGGTGGTGAATTCAACATTGTCATTCATTCATTCATTCACTCACTTATTCATTCATTCATTCATTCATTCAAAAGTATTCCTTTTCTTTGATGCAAAGGAAAGTTACGATCAGCTTAAATTTTGGGACGTCAGAAGACTGAAATGTTTGATCATATGCTACTGAAACTGAGAACACAAACTCATATTGCGTTTTATTTGTGTGAAAATCCAGAGCGTTACATCAGAATAATGGATCCGAGAAGGAATATATAAAAGGAACGCTGGGTGCGAGAAAGAACACGTGACGGAATCAAAATGGTGGAAAAACAAAAGTTTTAATTTGGTTGTAAACTTTTTGAAAAAGGAAAGACCTTGCTATTAAAAAGTTATAAGTACCGGGATAAAGTTTTTCCCTTGATTTAGTAAGACCCCTCAAGATTGGTTTGGGACCCCTAGTTTAAGAACGAAGTGGTCCCTGGGACCCCTCTTGAAAATTTCTACTGAAACCCCTGAATATTGTTGTCAGCAATCTCTGGAGACCCAGCTGATGAAACAGGACAGTACCAACAAAGCGCAGATGTCACAGCTAAAAGGCAGCTTGGCAGGAGTGAAAGAAAAGTTTGAGAAATCCAAGGTTCGATATTTCCCTTGCTACCCTCTTGGTCGTGAATGCTGTAACTAATCTTTTCACTGCTAAAGATGATTATGCAGCTAAGAAGGTCTTAACTTTTGAAACAGTTATCAAGAGTGTATGTAATAACCACTTATTCTCTATTCTTGAAGAGTAGAAATGTTACGTTGTTAGAATTTTGTTTATCAAAAGTCAACAGTATGCGAATACCATATGTTTTTTTTAAAAAAAGCCAGCTGATCTGACACTGTGACGTAATCTCCAAAACCGTATATCATGACGCCTGTGGTTCTTAAAGAACTTTTGAGGAGTGATTAAGTCTCTTAAAGTCCGAAGGATAAAAGCGCCTTCAGTTTAGGCCTCCAAGTTATTTGTTTTGTTCTCTTTAATCTTGGTCTCTCTGCTGGGCTTCTGAAACAAAGGTAGAGATGATACACGGTTTTGCCCCTGATTGGCCAATTCCAAAAAATAAGGCCAGCTGGAGACAGTTATGTTAACTAATATATACTTTGTTAAGAACAACTTTGAGTGAAGCAGTTTGTTAGAGAAAGCACGATCCAAAATACTGATTCTGATCTAAAATTTGTTGGCAGAACTTAATGAAATAAAGATGGTCTCATTGGGTTTATTTTATTTACAGGAAATGTATGAACAGAAGGTTCAGGATGAGAAACAGCTTCTAGAGAAGGTACTATCATTCACTATCAGTTGCCATCATCAACCTTAAATGTCTATAAAACTCATGGAAATGACTACGAAAGAGGTTCATTTTAGCCTAACAGTCTCATTGGCTATCGTTTGAACTTGGTTTGATACGGAGTTTAGCTGTCTGCAAAGGGGACTCGGATTGTCAGAACTGATGCTTATTTGTCACGGGTCCGTAGTTAGCTACTTCGGAAACGAAAGTTTGCTTGGGGTTCAGTCAAAAAAAAATAGACTAAGCAACTCATAATTATTAGTTGCTAAAACTACTCATTTTTAGTGATCTCTTTCCATTTCTAAAGTTGGACTTCAAGAGTTAGGACCCAGTTTTCAGCTTGTCTTTAAGGTGGTTATTCATACCTTATTGCTGTTTTAAGAGTCTTACGTTGATTGTGTATGAAAAATAAGAAGTACCGTTTGTCAAAAGGTTAATGGATTGGAGAAAGAGAAAAAAGAACTGCAAGAAGCTATGGAAGAACTTGGACAGGTGAGTGATTCGGAGTTTTTCAAGACTGGTCCCTTTTTGTCACTCCTCTTTTCGCGGTCTCGTAATTTCTCAATAATGGAAGAGGCATATTTCGCGTTAACAAACACGTATTCTCAAAACTGACTGTTCCAAAAAAGATTGCCACTGGCACATTTACAAAGAACTCAGTTTTAGCACACGAAAATCCTAAAAAAGTTAGAAATCTTCTATCCAAGTATGTACAATATTGTTATTGTACAGTATATGGCTTTCTCTCTGCATACTGGCTTTGGTACGCTGGCAAGGTATTGTGGTAAAAAGTACGGCCGCCATCTTTTTCAGTGCAGTCAGTTAGCGCTTCAGAACGATGCAATCAACAGAACAAAGGTCAAACTGGATAATACATTTGGAAAACGTTGTCGATATGGCTGTTATCTTTTCAAGGTAGACTTCTCTGGCTCTTTAAAGCACTACCACGGCGGTAGAGTTCTGGAAAAGTCTCATCTGTCTTGAAGTAATAAAAGGGTTTTTTTTGTAGAGGGAGCTTAACTTCGCGACGTTAGTTTTTGCGGTGACTTGCGGAGATTAAGTCTCGCAAAATGAGTTGACATTGCGCTCTACGTATTGCTTCCAAGATCCCTTCTTCCTTATTACCTACACTAACAAGTTTTCCTAATACGCACAATCGTTTTGTTGTTCATAGAACTAGCACTTTAGACTATGGAGTGTAAACTGACGTTAGAAGGTCAGTAGAAGGGTTTCTGCATTTTTCAGGATATTTTAAACACCGTAATAATCTTCACATCTTCCCCATTTTCGCCATGTTTCCCTACTAAGCAAAGTAATAGGATATTTAGCACCACGATTTCGTGAAACGGAAGGAATAGAAATGGGAAAAAATAATATGCTGTAATGCTTGCTGAGCAGAGACAGCCAACATTCTCCGTCTTCGCTATCGAACCGAAAATAAGACGTTTCAGCGAGAAAATGGACTGCTATGAACAAAGTCGTTCCTTCCGTTTGCCGTTTCACGTGCCCGATGCTAAATCTTTTTAATAAACGGTTCTTAGAACCTCGTAATGGGCCATTATTATTTCTGTAGTATGTACAGGTGCACTTGGCACCTTTCTTCCATTGTCCATGTAAGAGAGGGTCGACTATATATAATTCCCCTGACTTTTCCCTTACTGAACTTTTGCAACAACAACAATAAATTGTTATTCTGGTTTGCTGTTGAACGTATAGGCTCACGAACTGAAGTTAACAGAGATGGAATCCTTACACAGCGGCAAAGAATCAAGACTTCAGTCACAAGTAAGGTTGTCTTATTTCATATACTAACGTTTGACATATGGGTGGAATTGAGATCGACAGGGCAGCTCTAGAAGCGAATAGAATGAGAGGACCTACATACTCGCCAGTTTTGTCAAAGTCTGAAATTTAAATTTCGAGCCTTGAAGCGTGAAAAGAGAAAGGACTCACCATTTTATATAGCGGCCGTCCTTGCTTTAAAATGTATCTTGTCAATTGTTGTTCTCAGCTACAAGACCAGGAACGTATTGTGAGCGACATGCAGGCGTTCTTGGAAACGAAGGATCAGAAGCTGACTGAGCTACAAAGAAAAATCGAGGTAAACTTTCGATTACTTTAAAATTTATCCATGTAACTCGCAACATTTTATCGGGAAGTTTCAACTCACGTTTCGATTTTAGAGCGAAGGTGTTTAATTGAAAAACCCAAAGCCAAATTCATTTATCAACCACATTGTTATCGGCTCAAAACAGTTTTAAGCATTAACTGATATAATTTATTTTTATTTTCTAATGCGTAGAAGAAAGAAATAAGGACAGATGCCTTATTCCAACGAAAACAGTTTATCGAACTCTTTCCTTGCCTCGGCACACGAATTTTCGCAACAGCATTAAAAATGAAGTGATCTTTATGCCATGTCTCAACTCGAATGTATTCAACTGAGGCTTGGTTTTCATTAGCGATAGAAGCAAAGGTATAAAACACGTTCTACTCTAACCAACATGTCTTTTTACAAACTGATACCGCATTCATACCAAGCACATAACAAGATTATGTTAAACATGTTCTACATAAATTTGTTGGTACTGCCACGTGTTGAGAGGTTTTCACGGGTTCCGAGAGAAGCATTTGATTGTTGTAACGACAGTACATGAGTAGTACGAAAGGTCGTTACACAAGTCCATTAGATTTGAATCAACTTGGTTATCAGCTTTGTTGCTACAGTCCTGTGGTACTCGTCTTGTTTAGTAAATTTGGTTGCTGCAAACAAATTCATGTTTTCTTACCTCCAGATTGCGGAGGAAGAGCTGAAGAAAGAATGCGAAAGCTGTAAAAACTACGAGGGGCAAGTTTGCAAGTTACAGGCGGAAAAGAAGGTTCGTTCGGTTTGAAAGTGAACAGCTGTTGTGTTGTATCATGCTGCGCTGTATTAGGCTGTGCTGCGCTGTGCTATGCTGTAATGTGATTTGTTGTGCTGTGTTGCGCTGTGTTGTGTTATGCTGTGCTGCGCTGTGCTATGCTGTAATGTGATTTGTTGTGCTGTGCTGTGCTGTGTTGCGCTGTGTTGTGTTATGCTGTGCTGCGCTGTGCTGTGTTGCGCTGTGCTATGCTGTAATGTGATTTGTTGTGCTGTGCTGTGTTGTGCTGTGCTGTGTTGCGCTGTGCTATGCTGTAATATGATTTGTTGTGTTGTGTTGTGCTGTGCCGTGTTGTCTCGTCTTGTCTTGTGCTGTGTTGTGTTGTGCTGTGCTGTGTTATGTTGCGCTGTGTTGTGTTGTGTTGTGTTGTGTTGTGTTATGTCGTGTTGTGTTGTGTTAAGTTGTTTGTGCTGTGCTGTGCCGTGTGCTGTGATGTGATGTGATGTGTCATGATGTGTTGTGTTGTGTGTGCCGTGCTGTGCCGTGTGCTGTGATGTGATGTGTCATGATGTGTTGCGTTGAATCTTGAATTGTTCCCTACATAGGATGACCATAACAGGATTTCAGGCTTAGAAATGGAGTTGCAAGTGGCAAGAACAGATTTCAAGGTACGATATATATATCACATAATCGAGCTCATATGTCGTTTTCCTAGACCATTCATCCCTTACACCAGTAACAGTTGTTGTCTTTATTAAAAATGCTCGAATCACATAATTAAATTTACAACAATATGATAGAAGATCAAATGCTCTGGTGAAAGAATTGGGTCAACGATTTTTCTTTCCACATCTTGTTGGCAGTTTTCTTTTGTGTTTTCTTCACCATAGTTACACTAATAAATTAATGGAACTTTTTAGGACCTTAATGCTCAGATAGACTCGACGGAGGAAGAACTTGCTCGAGTCAAACAAAACGCAGAAGAAACAGAGAGTCGGCTCAGGCTGACTGTTGAGCAGTTGAATGAGGTGAGAATTTGGTGTCCTTCACTCCTTTGGCCAGTTAGGAAAGAAAACAGAAATGCTGTTGTTGCGTTAAGTTTAGCTCTATTGCAAGGGTCAAAACTGCTTTATAGTGCAACTATAAAGAGTGCGAGGTCCGTACGGCAAGTTATGGACCGAGTTTTTTTCTTCCTTTTATGGCCCAAGCGCGAAGCGCGGCGTCCATGAAAACAAGGGAGGAAAAAACGAGGATCCGTGACTTGCCGTACGGACCGACCAAACGAAGCTAATAAGATGTTTATTATATGGCTTTATTGATTATTTGAAGCAAGTGAGGCTGTAAATGACAGCCGCTCCAGAACTAGAGGTCCGTATGGCTACTTACGTACCTGAAATTGACCAATCACAGCGCGCGAAATCAGTCAGCCATATAAGAAAACTACTTATTAACCGAGAGTGACGTCTATACGTGAAATATCAAACTGAGGACTTGCTGTATTGACCGAGGTCAGTGGGTCGAGGCCGAAGTCTGATGTTTCCTGTACAGCTCCACAGTTCGAGGTTAAGTATTTTATTTTATGGCATTTTTTCTAAAAACAACAAAAGCACCGTACAAACGGAAACTATTTACTTCGCACATACGGGTATCCGCGCCCGCGGGTATTATGGGTAATCCAGACCGCCCAAGATACCAATCAGAAACGCGCTTAGTATCTCTGCCGTATAATACCGCTGTATAGCAAGAATCAACAAAGGTTAGGACAGATGTTTCTCACGTGACAGTTCGCTGTCATGTGACTAACTTTCACTGGTGAAGACCGATGGTTTCGGTCGAAACGTCTGTCAGTTTATAACAAGATTCAAAATTCAAGAAATCGATTTTAAAATTCTAACTACAACTTCAACCTGGATGAATGAAAACATTCATTCTCATGTAAGAACAGACTTTGACGACGGAATGATGAAGAAACCTATCTCACGTTTTAGAGATACGAATTGCCGTGACAAGCCTTATAAAAGACGGTTACTCTAATATATATGATTTTTGTTTTCTTTTGCAGTCAAAGATCTTGTTGGAGGCACAAATATTAAGTCTTAATGGCGACCTGAATTCTGCCCAGGAAAGAGCAAACACGGTCGCTGCCGAGAAGGTTGGTGGATTTTCTTGACTGATCAATAACAGACCAAATGGGGG
>JAOBYF010005461.1:0-13552 GCA_025403605.1 Parazoanthus darwini
TCCCTCCCTTCCCCATGACGTACAACGCCACAATCATGGACAAAAATGTTGGAACACCAAGCGTCCCCCGCTCCCCCTGTCCAATATTGAGGTTGTCGCGAACAAGTGTACTGTCTGGGGTGAGCCAAGGTGTTCCAACTACTTTTGTCTGCACGTACGGACCTGGTTGTGATTGATGTAGATTTATACCAAGATATTCATATCATTATCATCTTCCGTTTTGAACAGCTGCGTGTTAATATTATTATTTTAAAAATATTTCCGCATGTCAAATTATTACAAACAATTGCAAAAGTTCCTTATTTTTTACATAAATTGTTATGCAACAAAACAGCATATTCAGCTATTGAGGTTTTACAAAGCTATTTTTGGTATTCAAATAGAAGCAAATTTCGTTGAAATCCAAATTTTTAAACTAAAACAAGGTTAGTAGTTTTGCTCACAACTGATATTGGACTGCAGAGGAGCAGCTGTTCTGCAACATGCTTTTTGTAATAATATTGGGATGAACTTAAGGTTTCATTGACAGTTTTGATTACGAGAATTTATTTTATATCACGCACGATACTGAATATGTTTGAAAGTACGAAAATTATTGGTATGGCAGATTTCAGTTCGTAATTTTTGTTAAGATGGCTCGAATAAAACAAACCTGTTATAACATATCATTGAGATGGCTCGAATAATAGCATATCTCAATGAGATGGCTCGAATAAAACAAACCTGTTATAACATATCTCAATGAGAACAATCGTTTTGGCTAGTCAAACAGTCTGCGTTTGGGTTCAGTTGCTTTATGAGGTCAAACGCTCGAACAACTTCAAATTGAAAGCCAACATATATACTTTGAGAGTTCTGTTATTCACAAAAGTTATGCAAACAGTAGTGTATTGTTGGCAAAAAAAACTATACGCAAATTAACAACGCGATTTATCTTTGGGCATTTCCAAACAGGACAAAACTATGATGCAAAAAATCAATGAATATGTGAATAATGTTGTCATTAGGTTACGAGTTAGAAAATGGGTTCCAAAACTTTACGTGCGTGGACTAACAAAGGTGATGCAGTGACTCTGATTGACTTCAAATGAGTAAGGGCACGTACAATATCAACTCGGAGTACGCAAAAGCGTAAAAGCGTTTGTGTAAACTCCTTGTAGAAGAACTCAATCAGTCAGAGGATGAAAAGAAGATTTGAAAGTTGACGAACATAGGGAAACCTATGCATGGTCAAGTAACACTACCTGGCGAGTTTTGCTTTTTCTCTACAATGTGCTAAGCGCTGTAGATCGGCCACTAATAAACAGCGTGGTATAGGTTTTTGAACTACTATGTATATATTGTAAAGTATAATTTACTAAAATGTAATTTTCTGCAAATTTTCAATAGTGGTTCTCAGTTCCATTTTCAAAGATTGTATGTTCTATTAAAAGATTTGGTCGTTTACTTAGTTTCAACTGTTCTTATAATAAAAAAAAAAAGCATATGCATATTCCTTTAAAGTCAGTCTCTTGTTACTAACAGATCTTTTTTGTTGTAATTTGTTTCTTGAAAAATAGACTAGTTAAACATCAATCACTGACACAACGCTCTTAAATTTAAGACGATTTCTTACGCGTCTGAACTTAAAACAACATCTACCCGATATTTTTTTCGAATTCAAGTTCATGAATGCAAATTCATTTTAACAATAGAATGTTACTTTTCGGGTGTTAATGAAAAACAATTGCCTTCCCTTCAACAATGACAAGAAAAAGCAATACAAATTATTTAATTAATACAATGTTTATTGTTTTAAAACATATACACTTTATAAAATTGATTCCTTGCTTTATCACGATCTATGAACCAAAGAAGGGCTGCTAAAGAGGGCTTCAATACATTATCTGGAGGCTTCTGTGCTACCGAGATACTTTAAGTGTATAACAAACCATCACAGTTAAGTTTCATATTCTGTCAAAATGTTTACACAAGGATAGTAAATATTTTGAATGTTTTGATTTTTAAGATATTCCACTGAAACTTCGTTTTGAGAGTTGATACATTGTCAAAGCATCAAGACTTAACCGATTACAAACTACCAATTGTCAAAGTTGACCATGTATATTCATGCCTTAAATATAAACATTTATTCTTTGATCTTGCATTCAATAATTATTTCAGAGAACATCTCGGTCATCATCTTTATTACAAAATGTGTCGAATCTAAAGTATTAAAAGCTATATTTAAACATCACACGATTTATTGAGAAAAAAGACCGTAATATAGTAATAGCAGTCGGAAGTAAAAACCTTTTTGCAGGACTGCATTTCTGTTACTTTAATCGTTTGTCTGTCTCATTTTTTAAAGTTAATTCCTAAAAAAAAACGATTCCCTTTCTTCAGAAATTAGAAACGAAAACCTGAAATCAGTTTGAACATAATCTGTAAAATGATTAAAGATCTGACATTTTCTTGATTATCACCTGCACTAGTTAAACATAGCTCGTTTTAACTTGAGCAAAACGATAATTACAAATTCAAGAACATCTTGCAAACGTTTTATTTTGAAGTGGCTGAACGTTAGTATACTTACAGCTGAAATTTTTTCTCTCGTAGACCAGTGTTTTCACATCTAGCATGACGTACCCCGGCAACGAGACAGAGGCTATTAATGGAACGGGAAAAGAGGAAAAGCAATTAGCTTCTACCGAATGTTTTGCTAGCGATGCGTATGTAGTGGTCGTTGTTCGCGTCTTGCTGTACTGCGTAATAATTCTGGCTTCATCAATCGGAAACTGTGTTATAATACGTCTTGTCAAGAAAGAGGGTCGCTCACGAAACTCCACAAGTTTGTTCATTGCCAATATGTCCGTCTGTGCCTTGGTACTTACAATTGTCTACATGCCGAGAACGATCACAACTTTTCTACTTGGCTACGCGTGGCAAGTCACGGGTCTAACGGGACTTATCCTATGTAAATGTGTCATTTTCTTGGACTATGTTGGAGTAACGGTTTGCGTTCTGACTGTGATGGTGATAAGCGTGGAGCGCTGTGTAGCGGTCGTCTTCCCCTACAAACCGATCTTTACCACCCGTCTCTCTAAAATCATAGTCGCTTCAATATGGTTTATCGCAGTGTCGACTCAATGGCCCTTCCTGTACGATACGCGTCTGGTATTTAACAACAACGTCCTTTACTGCTTTATCGACCACGATAGAGCTTTCGGCAAAGGTGCTTCACAGGCCTATTACAACTTCAATTTGATTGCGATATACACTATACCACTTTCCGTCACAACCATTGCCTACATTATTACGGTAATTAAACTAAAGCGCATGAAAAAACCTGGCGCGGCCACAGAAAGTAGTTCAAGAGAAAAGCGGAATCGACGAGTCGTGTACATGGTACTAACAGTGGTGACCCTGTTTGTCATGTGCTGGTTGTTGTACTTCATATGCCTGGTTCTCTACGCATACCGCGTCCATGTCCCGTGCGAGGTTCTCTTCCTGCGGCTGTTCTTCGCTCATCTGAACTGCGCCGTTACGCCTTATTTATACACCAAGTTCAGTGCACGATATCGCCGGGCGTTTGTTGTAGTTGCCGCTCAGTTTTGTTTGTGCTTCTGCCGTGAGAAGCTGGCAAAGGTGAAGGGCGAAGCCAACGAGTCGCAGCTGTACACGATGCGTAACACCGCCAGTCCTCGCCCTTCCTCTTCTGCACGCAATACAGAAAGTAGAGCCAGTCGACCATATTCATCCAGTGTCGCCCGTTTGCCACTCGGAGCTGGTGAAGGTTAGATAAAATTTATGAACAAGTTCCTTTATTTGTCCGGGAGTAGGTCGGTTGAAATTTGTCATTAGCCCTTTTCTCTTTTTCTTCACCCGACGCAATAAGTAGAGTGAGTTGGACCTGTTCATCTAGTGACATCTGTTTGCGCCTCGGATCTAGCAAAACCCTTTCTTTGTCGGTGCGTGGATGGGGACGTCGCCGGCCCTCGCCTTTTCCGGCTCTTCTGAACTCAAAACAGCGAATAAAGTTTGTCAACGCTGTTCATCACTGACGACTGCATGCGCCTCTTAAGTGCATGGTGAAGTTTAGGTAAGAGATTGTACGTAATGAGCTTTATTTATGTAGGAGTGGGTTGCTAGTCTTCCTTATTCACGCAACACAGTAGATCACTTTCATAATACGCCCAAGTAACCATGGACAAGCCTACGGGTCGATAATACAGCAAGTGCGAATTCGACTTGAAGGAAGGGATTCCGGTTAAGTCCGTTTCTAGTAACTCCTTAACGTTTACGGAGCAACTAGTCTACGTTTTAGTGTAAGACACGGCACATTACATTTGCACGAATGGTATATTGCAAAACACATACAGTGTCAAGGCATTGTTCATATAATAGACATTGAACTGGCTTGAACTGATCTCGAATCCTCCGCTTCACGATTCCAGTGTAAACGTGTTGTGTAAACGATTTAGAATGTAATCGAGCAGGTAAAAATGGCTCGGCCAGATTAAGCGGTTTTCACTTCTATGGCCGCCGTCGCTCTCTCTTTGCTTTTTTTACATAATTTAATATAGCAATATTGATAAAAAAAAAAAAAAAAAAAAGACCATTCCTTACAAGAGCTCTTTCATGGCTTTGCACATGCACACAGGTTTATTGATACGAGAAAAAAGTTTCAAGCTAAAATAAATATAAACTGTTCGGATACGAATGTTATGCCGCTTTCATACTACTCGCTAAACAGGTTTTAACTACAAATCCTGATGGCAAAACATTATGACAGTTTAAAAACACGGACTGGCTTAAAACCTGCAAAAAAAATGTCTTTATCGTTACAACGTTCAAATGCTTCTTTTTACAACGCGTGAAAACCTATAAACACGTAACAGTGCCAACATATTTCAGTCGAACAAGTTTGAGGTAATAATGTTTGGTGTTTGTATAAGTATGTATAAGTTTGTCATGAAAAAAATGGTATAAAAGATGTTTTTTTTTGGCTGGCGATTTAGCTGGATTGTAGTAATTTGTTCTGCTGTTGTTCGTGTTATGCCTGGACACAGTAATTAACTGGTTCAGTTGAGATGCATCGCACCTTGGCAAAGTAATTGAACGAAGGTCTTATCGGTGGAATTGAAAATTAATTAACTCAACCGGGATCGCGCCTTTTCTGGACATTTCTTACAAATAGATACAACACGCGAAGTCCCGATGCACATGCGGAAAGAAGCCCGAGATAATTTTACATTTTGAATTTGCTTTGTCCCTGTCGCAGTTTACCGCAATGTCCAAACATTCATTGCATCAATTAATGTTTTGACATTGGTGTAACTACAACGGGTTCAGAATAAACAAACACTGTAACATTACTTTGTCGGTCCGCGTTGTGGCTGGTTTGTCTAATACGATGAAGGTCGATGAAGCTGCAATACAGTTCGTACCGATAACATGAACAACGAATTAAACAAAAGCTGATTCAAAATCCTCCCCTTATCGTTTTTCCAATAAATGTCATGACAAAAACCGAATTGAAACAATACCGTGAAAAAGTAACATTTTAAAAGATTGTCTTACTTCAATTTACAATTTTCGAGTTGCACAAAACAAAAGGTAGAAATGCAATCAAATTGCGCAGCGAGGGAGCGGGAGACCGCCTGGTCATTGTTGTATTTAAGATACGGAAATACTCTAATACAGTATCTTTACGGTATTAAACATCTCTTGATTTGTTGGTTAACGCTCACCCAGGATTAAAACCCTAGTTTAGTGGGTGTCTTTTCGGATTTATGTAACAGGGTTTCCTCGGAGAGTTCTTCAACAATATTTTGGAAAGGCCGGGCGTGTTTCTAGATGAGGGAGTTTTGTTTACAGTTTCGCTTAACCCTGTGCTAAAAACTTAACCCTCTTTGGAACAGCCGGGCCCACTGGAGGTTCAGCTCCATCCTGCTTTTTAGACTATTAACCCATATTGACCGACAGAAGGAAGACAAAAATGGGATAATTTCCTTTCTTTATTTCCAAAAGCTGAAGAAAAATGAGTTGTTTTTGTCCATCACCGAGGCCGCTTCGAAGCAGCATTATAGAGCTGTGTGTGCATGAGCTGCAGGGAGAAACAATACAACATCAAGAGATGTGTAAACAACACTTCAGCTGTCAAGCGGACTTTGCAACCCGCGCAAATAGTGATATGTTGGCTAGTTTTACGACAATCACCATTTCATGCAACTTTGGAACAACTACTGCGATCAACCGATATTGTCGAGCAAATATTTGAGAATTTTGAAGCATGTTATGTACAGGCCTAAAAAGGTAGAAACATTTGGCTTTTTAGTTTATGGAAGGTCGTCGAAAACAGCAAGGTAGCAAAAAATTGTGTGCGAAAGGGTAATGGGTTTGAGCCGGCATTCAGGGCAAATTAACCTATCCCCTCCCTCTGGGCGCGCGCCCTCTCCTCTCCTGAATATACTTTGTTGAATGCCCCTACTCCCTAGGCGAAGTGTTCCTTTTAGGAGGGAGGCTTTAGGATTTGCGGATTTGCGGTTTTTTCCTTTTTTGGTGCGGTTTTTCGGTTTTCGCCCAAAAATTGTGGGTTTGCGGTTTCTGGTAAATCTTTTGCGGTTTTCGGATTTGATCACGTTCGATTACGGTTTTGCGGATTTTGGTCATTTTTTGTGCGGTTTTGCAGTTTTTAGTATGCCCCAAAGCCCCCCTCTTTTAAGGAAGGCCATTACACGTCAAACAGAGTGTCCGCTTGTAAGACTACTTCTTCTGAGTTCTCAGCACGAATGGACTGCTGTAGTGCGGCGAGCTTTGTGTGCCGTCAATGAATGTCAGAATCACGACAAGCCTGAATTTGTTGCGTCTCTCAGAGTCCACTTTAGCGAGCTGGTACACAGGGAACCCACTCGATGTGCTGTACACGGAATCAAGGTCCACTGTGAAGTATTGCTGGGTTTGGGAAAAATACATAGAGAGTGTTACACGGCGGTGCGAAGACATGAATCCTATTTATGATTGGTAAACTGAAAGAATTTTTTTTCAGTGAACAAGCGAAGTGAGTAAAACCGGTTTTACACGAGAAAAAAAGTTGTAATCTTCAGGCTCTGCGTAATATTCTTTTATTACGCAAACTTTCAGAAAATCTCCCAAAATGTTTTGAACTGATCAGTTGAAAAAATTATTATTAACGTTTTCGGCAATTGAAAAAAACTCTGAAAATCTTGCGAAATTTTTTGAAATCTTCGGAAGTATTTGGAAACCTTTAGAATTTGTCAAAAACGTTTTTAGAGCGCTTTTGATAATCCTTTACATTTCTAAAAATATCTTTGCTTTGGAAGTCTTCACGAATCGATATGGAAACATGCCACTACGTTCCCGGATGTAGTTTAGTATGACTGAACTTCTATGAGTTGTCTGTGTATAGAGAAACTAGTATTTTACTGAAAAATACACGACGGCACGAAAATATGAACTTAATTTTCGAGTGGTATTAGCAATCTGTGAAGGCCTAATTTGTGATTTGGGCCTTAGCCAGGATTAAATTTAACGTTTTGATGGGTTAACTGAACGTTTTCAAAATGTTCTTAACTTGTTTCAATAAGATATCGATATTGCGCGTACATGACCAAGACAGAGATAATTGCTTTTGGCAGTCGCCTTGCTTCTAAGACGATTGCTTTGGAGGCTAGCTTGTGGCAGGCCGGTGTTGCTAAACAGCGCATATGTTACTAGATCAAACTGTCGCATTCTACGATTATTTTCTTTACAGCCTGCTTATTGTAAAAACTTAGGTCGGAAGTAACTAGTAAGTAATCTTTAAAACTTAACTGACTTTCAGCTCAACATAATGTAAGGTGCCAATCGTTTTTCAGTCTTGACTTTCTACAGTTAAGAACAATTCTTATCAGAAGAAAAAGTGTATCGAGTGGTTTCCTGAAAATGTCAATTCCGTGAACACAGTGTGTTGTGCATAACATAGAAGTTAAAAAAGATCACATATGAAATATTGACCTGAATAGATTCTTAAAAGAACAAAACAAGAATAGAATGCATTAAAACTGAATTATTAAACCAAGTCTGATAGCTGTTGGTTTTATCGAAAATGTTTGTTTTCGAGGTTTATTTGGCGCACAAAAATCAAGGGGAGACGGGAGAGTAAGGGGAAGCGGAAGGAAACTAAACCCCGAAAACAACCATTTTCGAATAAACCAGCAGGAGAGCCGGCTAGCAGGCTATGTCAAACTAATCATCAATTTGTATTCTAAAGATAAAACGCACAATGGTTAAACAATAGTGAATGGAATATTGGCTCTCGATCCATTGTATGCTTTTTAGAAATTTCACAATTTGGACTTGCATATTTAAATATAAAGTCTTTTATTCTATACAATAACCGAATCAAATAAAAACACATCATCATTGGAAATTAACTGGAACTTACGAGTCACTGCTAGTATTCATTTATCTGCTACTAAAACTTTAGCTGTGACAGACGAAGGGCATCGACAAGAGAGAGCAATTACAACCCGAGAGGCTACTTCAAATATGAAACTATCGTTTGTTTATATAGCCGTGTTGCTAGTATTAACTGATCGGTGGAATGGTGTTGTAAGTTTTGACGGTAACAATGTATTACGGCTGACAAAGGACAACTTTGACCAGGCTGTTAAAGAGCACAAGCATTTGATGGTCCAGTTCTGTAAGTTCATTTCCATCGTGCACAAATTTTTTACCGAGCCTGGGCTCGAACACTACGAAAATGGCTGTAGAGTCGTGATTTTCGAAAAGCTTTCGAAAGATCTCCCCGTGCGACTTTCGTACCGGGGTGTCTCCATCGGCTTCAAGTACACTGGTCAGCCTCTGAGCTGTATCCGTTGTTCTTCCATGGAGCACATTGTAAAGGACTGCCCGACTCAACGCCGAAACCGTCGACCAGCTACGGCAAATCCACCGGAAAACAAAGATCGGGACTCTATAGATCCTGACCAAACGACCACCACTGCAACGACTATGGCAAACGAAAGCCCAAACACAGAAGAACAAATAGCAGAAAGCCCACAAAACGATGAGACACCACCAGAAACCATCGAAAAAGAGACAAACGTCGAAAAGGTCCAGACATCCAACACTGACACACAACTTCCTTCAAACTCCCGCAAACGCACAGCCACCACTCCACTGTCACCTTCTAAATCTACTGAAAAGAAGGTGACACGTGGCGTTCAAGTTACCCACACGGAACATTTCTTCGCCGACTTACAAAACCCATGCGACTCAACAATACTACAACTCATACCCACGGATACTGTCCGTCAAGCTCGGGCCATGTTTTTCCAGTATAAACATGGGGATTTCGCGCGCGAGAAAGCACCACTACTGAAAAACTTTGACGACAAGGATTGCAAGTCTTTGACTCGCGAATGGAGAAAACTAAAAGACACAATTCATCAGGACATGTACGGACAACTTCTCATATTATATAACTCGAAATTCCATCAACATTATGAGGCCCGTAAGGCCAAAAACACATGCAATTAAGACCTTACAATGGTAAGTCACCAGGTTTATTTTTTAATTTTAATTTTAGTAATGGCTGTTTTCAGAGCCTGCACGCTCAACGTGAAAGGAATGCAGGACAATGCTAAGCGGGCGGAAGTCCTGCATTACCTGAAGCGTCAAAATTGCGACATCCTTTTCTTGCAGGAGACGCATGTGGCCAGTAAGGCAGAAATGTCTGCCTGGGAAAAGGAATGGAAAGGCAAAGCCTTCTGGAGTTGTGGCTCCAGCAATGGGAGGGGTGTCGCAATTTTGTTCCATCCTTCTCTAGATTTTTCAGTTACTAGAACGAGGCAAGATACCGACGGCCGTGTATTAAATATTCAAATCAATTTAAACAATACACCCATCCAACTTGTCAACGTGTACGCTCCAAATGACTCAGCGGAAAGAGTTCAATTCTTTGAGAATCTCTGGAATTACTCTTGCGCTGGGTTACCCACCATTATTGGTGGAGACTTTAATTGTGTCGCAGATTTACACCTTGACAAGTGGGGTGGCAACCCTCAACTTTTAAAACCAGGAGCTCAAGCTCTTCATAGTTTCACTGATACCTTTAATAATGTTGACGTGTATCGACACTTAAACAAACAGGGCCAAGAGGTCACATGGACTGACACGCGAGGCACGGTCGGAAGTAGACTCGACAGATTTTATCTACCGGCGGCTTTTTTGTCACAGCAGTCCAAATGTGACATCTTACCTTGTTTCTTTTCAGACCACAGTTTAGTGAAAATATGTTTCCAGCTCCCAGCCACCTTGCCAAAAGGACATGGGATTTGGAAATTCAATGTCTCGGTTCTGCCGGACGAAGATTTTGCAAAGAAAATTAGCGAGTTTTGGGCCGAGTGGCGCAACAACAAAGTGAATTTTCCGGATCAACGCCTATGGTGGGATATTGGGAAATTTCAAATGAAGCGAATTGCTATTCGACACTCAGTTGGTCTGGCGAAGGCACGTGCCCTCCGCAGGACCGAACTCGAGCAGGAATTTCAGCGGGTCAACAATAATCGTCCTGTGGACGGAGTCCGTCTACAGGAGATTAAAACCGAACTCGCTGAACTTCAATCTAAAAAAGCCGAAGGCACAAAAATTAGATCTAAAGCCAAGTGGCTAGAAGAGGGCGAACGCCCCACAAAGTATTTTTTCAATTTGGAAAGCCACAAACAGACTAAAAAATGTATCCGAGAGCTGTCTCTTCCTAATGGAGAGACGGTTCATTCTAACCCTGAAATTTTAGCGGAGCTCGGACGCTTTTACCAATCACTTTACGCTGCGGAAGAGACCAACAAAGCTTCGCAGGACCTTCTGCTAAACAAACTTGTCAACAAGCTTTCTCCAGAGGAGAGAGAATCGCTTGAACATAAACTGTCACATCCGGAGTGTCGTGAAGCTCTGGATGCAATGGAAGGCGGAAAGTCACCGGGTAACGATGGCTTTCCAGCAGAATTTTACCGTCGTTTTTGGGGAGTCCTCGGGGCTGATCTGGTAGACACCCTAAACTACGGTCACAGCCGAGGGCAGTTATCTCCCTCTCAAAAGCAAAGCATTCTCTCTCTTTTGTTCAAAAAGGGCGACCGTCTCCTTTTAAAAAATTGGCGTCCAATTTCTCTACTTAACGTGGATTATAAAATCGGCAGTAAAGCCTTGGCCAATCGGCTAAAAAAAGTGCTGGACTCGGTTCTGCATGTTGACCAGACGTGTGGCGTGCCCGGTCGAAGCATATTTGAGAATCTCTTCTTAGTGAGAGACATCATTGAATATGCTGACGCCAAGCAAGTCCCAGGAGTTATTATTGGTCTGGATCAGGAGAAGGCCTTCGACCGTGTCGATCGCGAGTATCTTGATCGAGTTCTTGAACGTTTCAATTTTGGTCCAGTCTTCCGTCGCTGGATTTCAACTTTGTACAATGGAACTCAGTCAGCCGTACTAAATAACGGCTGGCTTACAAATTACTTCGCTGTGCAACGTGGTGTTCGCCAAGGCTGTCCTCTCTCACCCCTTCTGTACTGTTTAGGCGCAGAAGCGCTGGGACAAGCTATTAGGACTGACACTCAGATCGAAGGCTTCGCATCGCCAATTCCACGTTTCGTGTCCAAAGTGAGCCAGTACGCCGATGACATGACCCTGACTCTCAGAAATTCGTACTCGGTCAAACTAGCCTTCACTCTTGTACGACTGTACGAAAGTGCCAGCGGTTCAAAGCTTAATGCGGAGAAATCCGAAGGGCTTTGGATTGGGGCAGCGAGAGGCTCACGTGAGCGGCCAGTGAATATCCGCTGGCAACAAAGCCAACTGAAAATTCTGGGGATCTGGTTTGGTTACGGGAACGTAGCTGCGTCCAACTGGCTGACCAGAGTAGAAAAGTTTCAAAAGAAATTAGACATGTGGCGGGGCCGGGCGCTCTCCCTCAAGGGCAAAGCTCTGATAATCAACGCCTTAGGCGCCTCGGGGCTTTGGTACACAGCCACGGTGATTCCCATGCCAAAAAACATTGCCCACAGAATTTCTAGACTCATTTGGGAATTCTTTTGGTCGGGGAAAACTGAACTAGTCACCCGCAAACAATGTGTCCAGCCAAGAGAGAAAGGTGGCATGGGCGTTGTCCATGTGCCCTCTAAACTCAAGGCCTTGCAGCTCAAGTGGGTGGCAGTGGCCCTTGACAACGATAGCACTGCTAAATGGGTTTATTTTGTCCGCTACTGGTTTGGCCGCCAGCTGGCAAAACGACCAGAATGGCGGTGGTTGAATAGCAATTCACTGCCTCATGCCGACCCTTCTCTTCGACCTCCAACCTATTCTAATCTTTGGACCTATCTGGGGGAGATACGACAGTGGGTTCTTACCGCTCCAATTCTTGACTTTACAGTCCGTAAAGTTTATTCCCAATTTCTCACCACTCTAAAGTTTGAGACTAAAACAGACCGTAAATGGTTCTCTCTGGCAGGGGACAATTTGCCCTGGCCGTACATATGGCAGAATGTCTACGGGGGTCTTAGCACGAACTGGGAGGGGGATTTGGCCTGGAAAATTCTCCACCGCGTTGTTAAAACCTCAGCCTTTCTCACAAAATGGCGCAATCTGGGGATTTCAAAAGCGTGCCATCGTTGCCGCAGAACAGAAGACGTTGAACATATTTTCATGGACTGTCCCTATGCTCAGTATGTCTGGGACTGGGCCCTCGAAATCATCAGCTTTGTCAACGGGTCAAACATTAAATACGACGTAAATACTATCTTGCTGCGAGCGAGCTTAACTCGCTCGCGGCAGTCTAAATATCAAATAAACCTGGTGGCTTACCTAATTAAACTAGTTTTGTGGTGTCTCTGGGATGCCAGGAATAAATCCCGGTTCCAGCAAAGAGAAGTAACACCGCAGCAAATAATTGCACAAATCAAATCTACAATTATATCACGTATTCAGGGAGCTTTCCTCCATCCCACGGCTACGGCCAAGAGTGTACACGCCTTATGGGGAGTCAATAATGTGCTTTGTTTTTTCCACCAGGACGAGTTCTTCCTGAGCCCCAACTTAGCGTAGCGTATAGTTTCTAATTAATCTGTTATTGTAACTCATAGATAAGGGAGTTTACTCCCACCTGTATATTTAAATAAAGAATGTTAAAACAAAAAAACAAAAAAAAAGATTTCCGTGGAGGAGAACAAAGAAATGAGTCTATAGACCAATTTTTTGTCGCCCTGCCGTACGGTGGGGCTCCAAATGAAGAATTGAAAGTGCACTTGGATCGAGGAAACGCGAATCGTACTGTATTACCAACAACCATTTCACTGGTCGTCGGCCAGCTTTGGGTGGGGCCGAACGACGCGTTCTTTGGTTTCCTAAGAACTCGGTCGTTCAGATCAGACCAGGCGCATGCATGCATGGTACAGTTTTGACAAGCGCTGCGTTTCATAAGACATCCTACCTATATGTATAAAAACTCGAAATTTTTGGGGGGCGGGGGACTCTCCCGCGCAAAAGTAGTTGGGAATACCCATGATGCATTGGG
>JAOBYF010005572.1:0-21523 GCA_025403605.1 Parazoanthus darwini
TCTCTGTCTGCCTGTCTCTGTCTGTCTGTCTGTCTGTCTGCCTCTGTCTCTCTGTCTCTCTGAGCTTTTCCGACACTGGTTTAATTGGAGACGCGAACCGCCGTGTCAAGACCATCCTGCTCACGCGCTCTGATTTTTCCAGTGTGCAAGGGAAAACACTGGCAAATTTCCAAGACGACGCCTCTTAATCTCATTCATACAGTTAAAGTAAGCGACCTGCAAATTTTGTTGAGCGAAAAATTGCGCAGTTGCCTTTTCACAGTCGACCGAAGCAAAGCCAAACAAGGAAGATCTTTAATTTCTTGTTGACTTTTCTTGCTTTTGCAAGAGCGTGAGTTTGATTCGCGTTTACCGACATAACTGCCGGACCTTCATGCTTGTGTTGGATGGGCTTTGTGATCAGTTCTTTAAACTTTGGAACAAACAGAAAGCGACACAAAATGAAGAAAAACATTCTGTTCAGATAGAAAGATGCTAAACGTAAAAATGCTGCAGATACTGTTTACGGTTCTCTGTTTGCTCTGTTTTGTGTGTCGACATGCATGACTATTAAAGAAGAAGGATTTAACTGTTAACAACATCTACTTTATTACATGTGCAAACGACAAAATGAAATTAATTAGCTGTTGCTTCCTTTTCTTAATTATTAAATAAGCACGTGCATCTTTGAGTTGTTCACCATATTTGATTTATAATAATACTTTTATGAGAACGTTGAGGCTGCAAAAGTGCACAGAACACACCTCAGGCCGAGGGAAAGAATTTGCAAGGGCAGTTTATATTTATCTATTTGAAAGTAGAAGAACTGTTACATAATATCATATTATGGCGGGAGAGAATAACCGTTAGACTTCGGCAAGTATTTCTCTTACTTTAGAATCAAACACACAGGTCTTGCTCTTTTAGTTTTTTGTGCTTATGAAGCTGGGCTACTACCAGTTTTGTTTAACTTGTGCTATATATGAACACCCTTGCACTCACCAACCATTGTACCCAAACCAATCCTGTTTCCTACATGGCGTCTAAAACACTAGCAATCACCTGCACTTTGCACAATAATTTAGGCGACCCCCATTCTTATTTGTTAAGTTTTTCTGCACAATAAAGAAAATTGAGGAAATTTATAAAAAATATACGGTCAGACTTTTGCGCCACCTTAATTTTCTGAAATTTTAGAGCGGCACCAAAACCTGACGGTATAACTTTTATAACTTCCTCAAACGTATTCCTTAATGTGCAAACAACTTTGTCACAGTTATCAATTGGGTTTAACAAACACATTTTTTGTGTTAAGTGCAATTGATTTCTACAACAGGGTGTAAATAAGGTCCTGTCTATCAAAAATTGCTTTTGGAGTACTAGAACTGGTAACCTGAATCTTTTTGTATAAACGTTTACCATTAATTAAATGGCAGCAATCTACCATGACATATCAGAATGCCTTTCACAAAGTTCAGAAGAGTGAAAAAAACAGTTAGGAGTCACCTTAAACCAGTGTGCTATCTGACTCGACACATTAATCATTTATTAGCAAAGCAACCCACCGTTTTGCCATCAAACTTCTCAGTCACTGACTTATTTCAGTGGCGTATCCTGCCTTCAAGTAATTTGTTGGCCGGAGAAACAAAAAACGAGTGCCAATGAAGGCTCTTGTCGAACCAGGGGTGTCTAAGGGCATGCTCTCCCGGGAAAGTTTTCAAACACTGGACCTCTGAACTCGCATTTTGTGCAACACAAGAGTAATTATTTCTAGTATGACGTTAACGTTTATTTGTATTGATGTATTTATTTTCGCTAAAATTATCGGTAGGCCGGCTATGGGATTTAATACTTTAAATGTACTATATTGAGAATTGTTTGCCGTTTCTTTTTGGTACAGCCGGTTTAATCAGCATTTCGTGATAAATACCCTTCTCTATTAAGCGCTCGTATCCAATACTGAAACTGCCATACAGGAGGTGTTAATTAGAAATTACTCTGTAACAGAAAAAATGTTACAAAAATAACACATTAAATGCCTTCCTAAAATGACAGGGATAAAAACAAACGCGAGATACTTTTTCGATACTTTTAACAACGCAAGTCAATTTATTGACATGCTTTCTTCATGAGATGGGTTTGGAAATCGTGTTTTTTTCAAGGTAGTTTTGTTGGCACTCCTGTGCCTATGGACAAGAAACGGAAAGCGTTATTTAAGAAGGGTGAAGCTACAAACAAACAAAAGCCTCTTCTTTAATTGTTGTATTTGTGTTCGTTGTTTTCTTCAGTGACATGGACGAGAACTCGAATGTTGTGTCAAAGATTCGTGAGGAGGTGAAGCGACAGTCCTCCACGGATCAATTCACGCAGCTGGTGTGGATTGATGGCACGGAGAGCCCGCGGGTCGAGGAACCTCCTACATGCCAGGAACAAGCCAACAATGGTGAGTTGAACAGAATGTTACTCCGTCACACGCATGGCAAGTAAACCTTTAGTGATAATTGATCGACTTTCCTTCCTACAGTCGTTTTTGCATACCACTATAGCCTCTATACCTCATGAGTTTGTACCTATGCACAGTTGAAGAAGTTGTCTATGTTTTTTACGTCGATAATAGTTTTGAAAGCACTCACAAACTGGGGGCCGACGAGAACAACATCAGTACAGCGTCCCAGTCAAAGAGAAGGTCACACAACGGTCAGATCAGGAATTGAACATCGGTTACCTTTGGTTAGCAGTCTGACAAGCACATGAGCCTAGACATGTGCATTTCTTAAACTCTACGAACGTTTCAGATTGGAACACTTTCATTACGTTTCAAATTATTCTTTATACTGCTTATTATTGAGGTTCATTTAGTTGAATTTTGTATCTACCTTTGCCTCTCGGATATTGCTTTTGATTTACCTACGAAGCGTTTTGAGATCCTTTGAACAATTTGGACGTGCTCCTTACATTCAAGTGATCTTTAAGAAGAAACGAGGTTTGCTCAAGCAATGATCGGGCGCTTTCTAGTTTAATGTAGAGTTGGGAGACGAAAATAGATCTCGCCAGAATAGTTTGGAGAAAATTAAAAACACAGATGCCATCAAAGAGTTTCAGTGGCAAATGGAATAAATCTAAGCTGGTGATTAGGTTTCTATGTTACGTCTTGGCAAATCCGAGTCTTAGGAGCATCTTTTAAAGAGTTTTTTTTGAAGAACTTTTTGTATTTGAAAGAGTAAGATAATTTGTGGTTGCACAAGCGAAAAAGACATTAACTTCATTTTGTTTAATTTTCAATTGAGAACATTTTCGAAAATTGATTGTCCACAAAGTTTCGTTCTTCACCATTGAAAGTATTCGGAAAGTGCTTGGAATTTAGACAGGTCAATTTGCCTGTCAAACTGGGCCGCTAGTTTGCTAACATGTTTGGAATACAAAACATCACAACATGTTTTGTAATATAAGCAATTAATTACATTCTACATGTGAACCTTAACTGAAGAATCAATTACCATTTGTTAGTTGATGTAAGTTTTGTGTGTTTTACAAAGAGTTTCTTTCTTTCTCGCTCAGGTCTTGACTACGTCGTGTTTTGATCTTTGCTCCGGTGTCTCTTTGCGGGTTGGCACAATTGTTTGGAAAAGTATTAGGAAGTTAAATGCGTGAAGTAAATGCCTAATTGAAAATACTTCATTAAGTAAACAAATGTTTACAAACCGCAGACGAATTTTAAGTACTTCATAAAATCAAAACTGGCAAGAGCTCACTAACATCTTTTAATTTTGGAGGAATCAACGTAAGTTGTTTAACTCTAGCAATAAAAAAGATAGTAGCTATATTTGTGTGCCAAAACCTTTGAAAACGCACTTTGATTCTTTTTCCTGCTGCCATTTGTTTATATATTTTAACAACAGTTATTTTTCATAAAAAAAACGTTTTGAAATGTGAACACAACTATAGCGAAAAATTAAAAAAAAAACATAAAACAATATATACCGTGACCCCTGTGTCACCCCCCCCCCCCGTGTGGCATCCTCCAAAACCCTTGGGAATACTTATCCAACACTTGACGTACTATTTGATTCATAGGGGAGGAGTGGGGAAAGCACGTGCAACTGAAAATGTACATTTTACCACAATACCTTTCAAACCTAATACAGCCAGTAGGCACAGAGAAAGTCATACACTTTTGCTATATTCATCCCTGTACAGTAACAACGTTGCATTTACTTGGTTTAAAGTTTTTATAATATTTCTGTGCGTTTTGACGAGCTTTTTAAGGATTTTTGTGTGCTAAGAATTTTGGGTAGCTGTACCAGTCACCATCTTTTTTTAATACGGTCAATCGTGTCACTTTCTTGAAGAGAACCCCAAATGAAATGAACGCTCCGGAAAAAGGCCTATATATAAACCTCTTAGTAACCGAGTGCGAGGTCCGTACGGCAAGTTATGGACCGAAGCGGGCGGGCCATGAAAACAAAGAAGGAAAAAACGATGATCCATAACTTGCCCTACGGACCGAGTAAACGAGGCTAATAAGATGTTTATTATATAGCTTTTGTTGATTTGAAGCAAGTGAGGCTGTAAATGACAGCCACTCCAGAATTAGAAGTCCGTACGGCTACTTACTGACCTGAAATTGACCAATCATAGCACGCGCAATCAGTCTGCCATATATATCAATGTTTGTTTCCTAAAAATCTTTGAAAATTTTTCATATATCAGAAAATGGAAATATTAGTCGCTTTCTTATTTTAGACATCTGGAGCTCTAGCCCCAAAATATCTGAGCATTCTTTTTTCTTTCTAAGCCTTGGGTAAGTTTCATGCCCTACTCGTAGTGCGACATTCAATTGGGGTCTTATGATTGGAAGAATCTATTCAATCCTAAAAAGACAGTCGAATGATCGAAAAGATGAGGTCCCGTTTGCTTCCAGTTGTTTACACTTTAACATAAATAAAAGTGAATATCAAGAATACAAAATGTCGTTCCTGATAACTAAAAAATGGTTGTTTTGCTGTTTTTCTTCAAGACAAAAACAATAATTTAAACTACAAACTGGTGCAAAACCACTTGCAAATGAAACTGTCAACGTCGTTAGTGTATTATGAACTGCTATGGGAGACAATGTTTTTACCCATTTTCTTCGTTCCGGTTTTCCAAACTCTAACAATTGAGTAGAATTGGAAAAATATTACCACTGTTAAAAAGAACACCGTAAAATTAGCAAAATCACCAATTTTTATTTTTTTATGGCAGTCAAGAGTCAATTATTACAACTATGCTGGCAGGACAGATTTGGATACCGCCTCAAAGGTATTCAAAAAATGTTGATATTTCAATTGCAACGGGTTAATATTAACTATAAGGTGCTCCTTCTAACAGTTTTGAATGATTTTATATTACACGCCTTTAGAATCGTCGATGCAAGGTTTGCTAGAACCCCTGGTGCTTTAAAATCTCTCCTTAGAGGCATTAGTTTAAGTACGTCTCGTTGCCTGTTCTTTGTAAGCACTTTTGCGCCGTCCCAGCTTATTGTTTTAATATTTATTTTTGCAGATTCCATGGTATATGTTACGGAACAGTTTCCGTCGGACGATGACGAGGAGGAACCAGTTGAAGTAGATGTGCACGAAGCCCTTGTGTATTCAGAACCAGAGATGGAGTTAAGCCCTCGTGACGTTCATTGCCCCAGACCGCAGTCTATTTGTTCAGACATTGTGGAGATCAAGGCAGGGTCTGTACTTTCAAAGATTTCATTTTGGGAGCAAGTTTCACAAGAGGGAAGCCGAAGCAGCAAAGTTTATGACGATGACGCCGAAAATTTTACCCCTGAGTTAACATCAGAAGGCGAGTTTACTGAAGACGAGGAGGACTATATGGATGACTACCAACCAATCGAAACAATTCCGGAAGTGGAAGAACAAGAACTAGAATATGACGATGTGTTTCCGGCTCACGTAGAAGAAACAGAATCCTATAGTCCGGTTGAATTCGAGGATCAATATGTTGATCAACATTATGCTGAGTCTAGGACACAAGAGCTGGACGCGTTTGAAGATAATGAGACTTATGACGAGTGTACTGACAAAAGTCACGTCATTTATGTGCATCCGGCGCGAGAAGCACCGGAGGCTACCACAGGGAGCCCTGTTGAAGGGCTGGAAGAGCCCGAGGACATTTTTAGCTCGGAGATGGAAGATATTTTGGAGCACGAAGAAAGCAGCAAGGCTGAAGAGGACAACAGGGACGTGTTTAGTGAGGAAATGGAAGGTGTTCTGGAGCATGAGGAATCTGAGTCATTTGAATCAAGTGAGAAAACGGAAAAGACTTTTGAAAGTGTTCCACCGGTGTTTATAGAAACCGAATTAATATCCCAAGATAACGAGGGACCTTCTTCGGATCGTTTTGTAGAAAAGCGTGTTGACAGGCAAGAAGAACTTGAAAATCAAATGAAACATTTAAGTACATCCGTTGGATTTACTTGCTTAAAAAGTGACCCTGAACCTATGAAGGGGTTACTTGATAAAGAATTTACGTATGCAGAAACAGAATACGAAACGGCTTTGTTTGCTGAACATTATACATTACCCACACAACAACATCAACAACGACAACAAAAATTTTCAGAACCTGCCTGTGTGGAAGAAGATATAACATTTAAATGCCAACAAAGAGAACTACAAGCTGTCAATTTGGAGGAGTTGTTTGCAAAGCTTCAACAGGAAGAAAAACCACAAAAAGAAATTGAACAAAAATCAGAAGAAGTCCAAGTGCCTTCTGACCTTTGCGTTTGTGAAACACTAGATCGAGAGAAAATAAAGGATGCTTATTTTGAAGAAATAAGTCGCCGTTTAGAGCTTGTTACTGTAAGAACTCAAGAGCTAACAGAGCGAGTGCAACATCTAGAACCCGAGACATCTGATGATGCGTTACCTTCTAGAGTTGTTCAAAGGTCAGAGGTGAAAGCTCCAATTTGTGATGAGAAAATAGAGGCTTCATCTAAAACTGATGTTGAAGCGGAATTGGATTTTGACACGTTGTTTGCAAAACTTGAGTCTGTTCCTGAGAACGAAGACATAGCAACTGTGGAAATTGATTCAAAACTGCAGTCAGATGCTGAAATAAAAAGGCAACTGTCGGAAGACATTTCGGATGAAGAGCTTGTGGAGTATGGCGAGTTTGCAAGCTTTGAACAAGAACTTTATCGAGAGAATGAAGGTTTCGAAGTATCTAAGAACTACGAGAAGGGAAAACCTGCTCCACTTATTAGTGTAAGCGATGAAGAACTTGTGGAATATGGGGAATCCGACGATGAAGAAGAGTTAAACGATGTTTTTACTGAACAATGCTCAGCTGAACGGACAACAGTTCAAACTGCTACCGAAACCAAAATTACTGAAACACTACGCGAGATACACGAGCGGAGAGAAGTCACTACTGTTAGAAAAACTTACAAGTCTGAAACAAACGTTGATAGGACAGAAATTACTAAAACTGCAGAGACGGAAAAATTAATTACTTCAAATAATTGTCGAAAGAAAGAAGAAATAGCTAAGGTAGAGGATGTCGCTATTCAAGCATCGCTGATTCATGCTACAGAAGAACTCAGCTCGAGTGATTCACTTGAGCAAGTTACCGAAGAAGACATAGAAGATGAAGTGGACTTTGCAGAAACAATTGAAGATGATCCAGTGTATATGTCAGAATTCAGGGTAAGAGAAGCGCATTCCCCAGTGCAAATTGCAGGAGAAATTGACACTTTTTCTGCTGAGTTTGAAGAGCTTGTAGAAGGTGCATCTTTTGACTCAGAAGAGGTGAAATATTACCCAGGAGAGGAAGAAGTCTCTACACTGGAGAAAATACCAGAAAAGCCACAAAGTCCCATATTCATTGCTGGAGATGCTTATGCATATCGTTCTCGGGGAGACAGCGTAGTTTCTGCTGCTTCATTTGAACTTTACGATGCACAATATTACCCCGAAGACGAACAGATAGCTGTTGAGCAAATTTCTGAGCCGGAAGAGTCTTCATCATATTTAACACAGGATCTAATCGATCGAGAAGTAGAAGAACAGGTTTTAGAACAGAATAGCGAGAACAAACAAGCTATCAGCACGTTTCAGGAACATCAAACGGCGACAGTTGTTGAAGATATTCGAGAAATGCGGCCACCACTTCAAATGATACGCAGTATTGAGCAGACGGATCCGTTTGATGGGATACAACAGCAAGATGAGGAAGAAGTCTTAAATGCAATGGACTTTGCTGAAAGTTATGAAGAATTTGCTGAAGGATATGCAAATGTGACAGTTAAGTCTGACGAAGTACGAAAAAGGCCGCTGTCCTTAGTACACATTGCAGCAGAGGTGCTTGAAAAACAGATTGAAATGGAAGTGCAACAAGAACTGGTAGGGCGCGAGAAGACTCAAGAGTACAGGTCAGTGGAAGATATAGAAGTTTTTGTACAAAAAGAAGAAAAACTGGATTCTTTAGTTAACATGGCTGGTGAGTTTAGCGAGTCCGAACATTGCAAAGAAGTAGAAGTAGGATATGCACCTGTTGATGCCGAAACAGTGATATCATTTGATAAAACTAGCGAGAACTTTGTTGAATCCTCAACTGTCTTTCCTGTTAATGTAGCAGGTGTGATTGACAAACGACTGACAGTTTATGATTCGTCCGAACTTGAAACAGATGAAAAACCAGATTATGCTCAAACGTTTGAAGAAGATGACCTCCAGGAACAAGAAAAGTTTGTCAGTGAAACGTTTCTTCTAACAAATGTAGCTGCAGTGGTGGAAAAACGTAGAACAATCTACGAGGAGCCTGATGTTGAGAGTGCTGGACAATCTAAATCAGCTCTAACTTACGAAGAAACTGGATTTGAAGAAGAAGTTGTTGACGAGAGCCAGGAAACACTGACCAATGTCGCTGCTGAAGTGGAAAAGCGGAGAACAGTTTACGACGAGTGTGGCGTTGAAAGTCCTGAGCAATCGGAATCAGCTGTACAAATCGAGGAAGACCAATTTCAGGAACAGCAAAGAGCCGTTAATGAGCCTGAAGGGTTTCTGCTTAATGTTGCTGCTATTAGTGAGAAACGAGCAGCAATATATGAGGAGTTCAGTATGGAGAATATTGAACAAGTAGAATCTGCCGTAACGTATGAGGAAGACAATTACCAAGAGCAAGACAAAAATGTCCATGAGAATGAAGACAAGCCAACAATTATCGCTGCTATAGTAGAAAAGCGCAGCACTATCTATCATGAATCTGATACAGAAAGTCCTGAACTACCAGAATCTGCTCTCTCTTTTGTGGAAAACGAGATTCGAGAAGAGAAGAAATATCTCGAGGAAATGGAAGAGATTCCGTCAAATGTTGCCGCAGTATTGGAACATGAAGATTTTGGTGTTGAAAGTGTTGAACAGCAAGAAACAGCTGTGTTTTACGAAGAAAATGAGTTGAAAGAACAGAAAAACGCTGTTGAGGCGGCCGACAACACGTCATCAAATGTCGCTGCTGCGATAGAAAAACGCAGAACAATTTACGAGGAACTTGATGAAGGAAGCACCGAAGTGCAAGAATCAGCTTTGTTTTACGAAGAAAACAAATTCCAAGAACAATGTGTTGATGAGAATGAAGACAAACCAACAAATGTTGCTGCTGTATTAGAAACGTCCAGAAATATCTATGATAGATTTGATACAGAAAGTCTTGAACAATTAGAATCGGCCCTTAATTTTTCGGATGGGGAGGTTCAAGAGGAGGAGAAATCTATGGAAGAGACGGAGCAGATTCCTGCAAATGTTGCTGCCTTGCTGAAAAATCCCAGAACAAGTTATGATGAGTTTGATGTTGAAATTGTCGAACAGCTGGAATCAGCTCTGTTGTATGAGGAAGATAAGTTAAAAGAACAAGAAAACTCTTTTGAAGAAGCCGACAGCTTATCAATAAGTGTCGCCGCTGTAGTAGAAAAACGCAGAACAGTTTATGAGAAATTCGTTGAAGAAAGTGCAGAACAGCATGAATCAGCTCTGTGTCACGAAGAAGACGAACTCCAAGTAAAAGAATACGGCGTTGATAAGAATGAATACCAAACAGAAAATGTCGCATCTATTGTGGAAAAGCGCAGAACTGTTTATGATGAATTTGATACAGAAAGTCCTGAACAATTAGAATCGGCCCTTAATTTTTCGGATGAGAAGGTACAAGAGGAGGAAAGACCTGTCGTCGAAGAGACGGAGGAGATTCCTGCAAATGTTGCTGCCTTACTGAAAAATCGCAGAACAAGTTATGATGAGTTTGAAGTTGAAAGTGTTGAAGAGCCGGAATCAGCTCTGTTATATGAGGAAGATAAGTTAAAAGAACAGGAAAACTCTTTTGAAGAAGCCGGAAGCATGTCAGTGAGTGTCGCCGCTGTAGTGGAAAAGCGCAGAACAGTTTATGAAAAACTTGATGACGAAAGTGCAGAACACCAAGAATCAGCCCTGTTTTATAAAGAAGACGAACTCCAAGAACAGGAATGTGGCGTTGATGAGAATGAAGGCAATTCAGAAAGTGTTGCCGCTATAGTAGAAAAGCGCAAAACTATTTATGAAGAATTTGATACAGAGAGTCCTGAACAACAAGAATCGGCTCTTAGATTTGCGGAAGAGGAGACTCAGGAAGAGGAAAAATATGCCGAGGAGATGGATACAATTCCATCAAATGTTGCTGCCTTATTGGAACACCACGAAACAGGTTATGAGGAATTTGACGTTGAAAATGCCGAACAACCGGAATTAGCTGTATTTTATGAAGAAAATGAGTTAAAAGAACAAGAAAACTCTGTTGGTGAGGACAGCAACATATCAACAAATGTGGCTGCTGTAGTAGAAGAGCGCAGTACTGTTTTTTATGAGCAGCTTGGTGTTAAAAATGCTGAACAAGCGGAATCGGTCGTCACATATGGAATAGACGATGTTCAAGAAAATGAAAGGTCTGTTTGTGATCCCACAAACAAGTCGACAAATGTTGCTGCATTTATGGAAAAACGTAGAACAATTTATGAAGAACTTGATCAACAAATCGCTGAATCACCTGAATCCGCAGAAAGCATTGAAGAAAATCAACTTGAAATATATGAACACACTGCCAAAAACACTAATGGATCCAATGTACATATTGCAGCTTCCGTAGAGAAACGCAAAACGTTTTACGAAGAAACTGAACTAGATCAAAACAATGAACATCATCTGGGCCAGTTTTACGAAGACATAACGTTTGCTGAATCAAGTAAAGAGCTGAATGAACAATCGACTGTTCCACTACACCTCTCGGCCGTAGTTGAAAAACACAACTATATTATTGAGACCTTTGATGAAGAACAACAAGTTACTCATGATGCTCGAACGTTTGAAGAGGCAGAATTTGTTAAACAAGAGGCTGTTTATGAAGTTTGCCACTCGCCGTCGTATGTCAGCAATGAAATTGAAGCAGATCCTTTCATAAAAACTGAGATGATTGAAGACGAGTATGAACTATTATCAACTCAGGAAGTTGAAGACAATGACGTTATTGAAGAAGAAATGAAATTAGACATTTGCAGTTCACCAGTCAACTCAGCACCCGAATTTGAAGAAACGTTTGAAGACGAACGTGCGAGCTCGGAACTAGAAAACATCAATGTAGAACAAACCGAGGCAGAAAAAACTTTAGCAGTAGAAGAAACATACACGAATGACGTTTGTCAATCTCCCATTCATACAGTTAGCGAGTTAGAACATCGAACCGAACTTCAGAAAAAAATTCAGGTTGAAGAAGAAATAGAAGAAATTTCAAACGTTATTCGCTACTCCGAACAGCGATTTCTTACTTCAGATGTATCGACGGAGGTCTGTATTGGCTCTCCAGTGCACATGGCCGCCGAATTAGACGAACCTGAAGAGCTACTCGAAGACGTCGAAACAGAACCGGAAGATGAACAAATCGAAAAAGAGTATTCTGATAGTTATGAATCAAATGAAATACTTTCACGAACAGAAACCGTTCATGGACTTGTTGAAAATTGCCGTCAAGTAGTTGTGGAAGAAACTAATGAGGAAATTGGTGGGCTAAATTGCAAATTTTCAACTGAAACTGTCCTTGTTGAAGAAAAGAACAATAGTGCTCTGTATGAGGAAGAAGTGGAAGTTCAGTTTGTCAAAGAAGCGGAAAGGGTTGAGATAGAAAATGATGGTGAAGATGTGGACTCATCTCAAGTCAAATCAGTTGGTGCACCTGCTGAAGTTTTGCTCGTCGAAGGAGTTGCTGAAATAAAAGATTATGCGGAAACCCACATATTTGAAGAAGAAGTTGAAATCCAGAGACCCGAAGAATTAGCAATCCAGGATGTTGCTGAAGAACAAGAAACAGATACCGGAAATCTAGTCTTTGAGGAAGAAGTTGAAGTTGAAAGAGTGCAAAGCAAAGAATCAGAAAATGTACCAACCGGAGTTTTACCCTCAGAGGGAGTTTCAGCGGCAAAAGAATACGAGGGAAACAAAGACGTGCAGGTTTTTACAGAAGAAGTTCACGTTCTGCAGTATAGACAACCCGAAAGACAAATTCGTGTCGAGCAAGACAAGACTCAGGTGTTTGAAGAAGAAATAGAAGTTGGAAGAGTGCATATAAAAGAGTTGGAACAACACCCCTCATTTGAACTAGTAGACCAGGATGACGACCTTGAAGACGATGTATTTGAGGAAGAGGTTGAAATGGAACGCTTTCGACAGAGTGATCGAAACAGCCCTGTAAATGCCATTGAAGTGAAAAATATCGAAATTAGAGCACAGGTCTTTGAAGAGGAAATTGAAGTTGAACGAGTAGACAAACAAGAAAAAACAGAGATCACTGTTATCGTGGGAACACAAACAGAAACACAACATCTTAATTGGTCTAAAGAACAGGAGCCAGCTTTAGCTTCCCAGCATCTCTTTGAAGAAGAAGTTGAAATCTGTAGTGCACCAAGCGAACTCCCCCAGAACGTAATTGCAGGGGAAAAATTACCAGAAGAAGTAGAAATAATTAAAATCCAGGAAACTTGTTCCGAACGAAAAGTCAAGCATGAAATTAGGCAAGACGTAAATACAGAAATTCTTGTTGTTAAACATAATGGACATGTTTATGCAGATGGGGCGTTTCATTTTAATGGAGATCAAACATCTGTTGAATCGAGGCTGATAGAAAACTCTCACCCAGAAAAACTTTATGAAGAAGAGATCGAGCTTCATAGAGTTGATCGCGAATTTTCAATTGAAAAAGATGAAATGGAATTGTTTGAAGAAGAAATTGAAGTTCCGGGATACGAAAAGTTATTTCAAGACGAACCGAGGAAGATCATCCACCTATGTAACGACGAGTCAGAAACAGAGCTTGATCTTGCGGATTCTGAACAAATAAGCGAAGAATGTGTGAGCGAGGAAAGAGATCTCTCAGAGGTTTCAGAGGATGAAGTTCAAGAGATCAAGAAGGATTTTGAAGAATGCAAAGTGTTTATCGAGTGCCCCAAAGCTGATTCTACCTCGACAGAGTATGAAGAGCCCTATGAATTTACTCCGGTGAGTCCACCGCCCGTCCCAACAGCTTTTGAAGAAGTGTGCGAGTCCGAACCAGAAGATACAGACGAGGAAAGTATCGAAACGCTTATCCGCTTTGAGGAGTACGACAAACCCACAGATGTAGAATTACATTCACTTGTGATGTCACAAACACTGGTTGTCGAGGATGAAACGCAGTTAGTTCAAGCCGGTGAAGTAAATGAGATGTTTGAAGAGCACTCTCGGAGTTTTGATGAATCTAAATATTGTGACGAGAGTACTAGTACAGAGGAAAAAGATATTGCTCTAGAGAAGTTCGAAACCGGTGAAACGTTAATACTACTGGAACCATTCGAACCAGAAGCAGAGATATTTGAATATGTTGAATCCATTGAAGACTCCGAAGTTGCCCGAGCTGATCACGTGGAGTATCAGAAGGAAGCTGAAGTATCTGATACGGCAGCTGCAAAACCTGAGAATTTTGAAACTCCACCGGAAACTGATCCAAAAGTAGAGATGGACACGACGATGTTCCAGACACGCGAAAAAGAGGCAAGCATAAACAGAACTGATGAAGAACAGAAAACGGAAGAGGGGGAGAACAAGACAGTAACAAGACATGAAGTGATACAAGTACCACCTGGGTACACGAGTGAGACGGCAGCTAGCTCAGTATCAAAAAAAGAAACCATCATAAGTGCCACATCAACACGGAAAATGTGTAGCAGTTCATCTACCGTTATTAGTTCACAATCTACATCCAAGACATTTAGTAGTAGTGCCGTTGGACCTGTGCAACCATTTCCTAGTAATGATGATCCAAAGCAAACATTTACAAGCTCCTCGACTTTGCAGCAGTCATTTGCTAGTTCTTATTCCAAGTCAGAGGCCATCATGAGCAGTACGACTAAAAAAGAAACAACTCTAAGTTTCAAAACGCAGCAGACTTCATCAGCAGAAACGTCTGCGGTCTGTTTTTCTTCCCAGAAAGAAACACTAGCCCTGGAGGAAGATGGAAACGCACAGGAGGAAGAAAAAGCTGAGAAACATGATGGGTCATTTTTGGAGGAGGAAGCTACCAGTTCCGGTCCTTCTGAATCACCAGAACTTCGCATCTACGACAAAGAAAGTAAAACGACGGCAAGGTATTACGTGGATTATTCACCAGGTGGAAGTTTTGAACAGGACTCCGAAGGACAAAGCGAAGAGGGTGAAGAATACGATCATGTTTATATACAACAAGGTGAACCCCTCGAGGAGGATCTCGAGGAATTCATCCTAGTTCGCTACAGTGACGACTATACCTCTTCAGAAGACGATGCCTCGGAACATAGGGAAATTTATGTCATCCCCGAGGAAACAAATGAGTCTGAAGAAGAACCCCATGAAGGTGCTCCGAAGGTTACTATAGAACTTGTACAATCGGATGAAGAAGAACAGGAAGAAGAGGCTGACGGGTTTGAGAAAGATCAAGACCTTGAAGACATACAACAGGATGGCGAAGACGAAGATGAGAGGTCTAGAGAGGAAGTTGAACTAGAGGAATATGAAAGACTGGAGTCTCTCGTTATTCTAGAGGACAAACTGAGTCATATGGAATCGGATGAAGAGAATAATGAAGATGAAATATTTGGAAAGATGGAACCAGCGCCACCAATAAGCAAATCGTCCAGTGAGGAAACACTGCAGGAGGACGAATTCGGTGAAACGATGACGGGCTCAACATTGTACTCGATGATTGAAAGTGAACAACAAGCAACAGAAGAGACAACAGAATCAAATCCCCAAGGAAAGGCGTTACCACCGCGTGCTATGACAGAAGAAGATGATGGAGAAGAGGCACAGCACGAAAGCGAAGAGCGATCCGAAGTAAATCAACAACTATTGCAAGAAGTGGTAGAAGGAGAGGAGGCAAGTGTCACTGACGAAGCCACTCAAGAAACAGATCGAAAGACATCAAATCGCTCCCAGGCTTCCTCGGAAGAGGAGGAAGAGCAGAAAGGACAACAGCCTCGTTCTGGCGTTTTATCGTGTGCAAGAACAAGAGAGAGCGGTGATTGGAGCCCGATTCTTACCAAGCGTCTGAGGGCGAGTCAAACATTTGAGGACTCTTACTCCAGTCGTTCGGAAGGAGAACAGAGTTTTTGTAGTGAGACGTCGAGCCCTTCTACCCCTAGTGAAGACGAAGGTACGCTAGTATTTTCACTTAAGAGTTTAATAAAAGAATCGAGTAAAAACTGACAAAATGACAAGCCAACGCAACTACGATATTGTATTTAGGAATTGCTGGGCTTAAGATCAGAATCAAAAAGTGCCGAGTTTTCGTTGATTTGGAGCTGTGTTAACTTGTCATTTCGCACATTTGTTTGCGGGCTGAACGAAAGAACGCGTTTTAAGTGTTTTTACTACTGAGTTGTTAAAGATTAAATAAAACGTATATCACGTAACTGCAATGCCTTTTCACAGGACGCCGTTCCAGAAACATTTAGCAGTTACAGCTGTAGAGTTGAAAACGATTTTAAGCGATTTAACATTGCAATATATTGCCATTCTTAGCCTGCGGTGGTTTCAGTTTCAATATTATTCAGAGTGCGAAACTTGATGTTTCACCTATAAAAATTTTTCTAGACTATTTTCATTAAAGTTGTAAATCATTGAACAATCGTGGCCAAAATAATCAAAGACATTTTACTGAAGATGATATGCCGAAAATACCAAAATAGCTAAAGTTTAAAAGTTTGAAGTGTTATCTTATCGTGTATATTTTGGTTATTAAAAAATCTCAGACTTTCAATAAATCATTGTTAAGAATGATAAAAGGGAGCGAAAGCTTTAACTAAAATTTTCAGATTCGCATGTGATAGAAATGCAATATTAAATGCAAAAAGAAATAATTAATTTTAAACGGTATTTTGGGTATATATTTTCTCTAAGATCAATGTTGATGTTTTTGAATGAAGTTTATAAGCATTTGTAACTTCATTCGACATTATACGGGAACCGTGTTTTTATAATTTTACATACTTCTCGGCACCCTCTCTGACTGTATGTCCGGAGGGCGTATTCAAGAAACATTGCAACGTCGGTTTGGCGTACTCGTAATTTGTATTTATGAAAAGACAGATTTGGCAGATACGTAAAATGGCGCGCTACTTATTATGAATTGAAAAAGCCGAGACCACAAAAGTGTGTATACTATGTAATGCTATGCTTACAAAAGCGCTTGCATATGAACCAATTGAAACAGGTTTTCTCCCAAAAAATATGTCTAAGACTGATTAAAATGTTTCATTTCTCGGAGACAAATATACATCTTATCATTTAGCCACAGAGAACACCTGCACCCATCTGTATTGTTAAACTGATGCACACATTTAAAATCACTACAAAATATGGCACACTTTCAGCGAAACGGAAATAATTTTTGATCCTTTGCGTGACCACAGCACCCAAATTAATCGAAAATACAACACTTACGGCCCTTAAAACGAACAAGAGATAATCATCTATATCAGACGGATAATTTGTTTGAGGCGGATAATTCGTCTAGATATAAATTCAGTGTTTAGATGGATTAGAACTCAAAGTTCCTCTTTGTTTGATTTGTCTGTCAGCACTGAAGTCTTGAAGAATCAAGTGAGGACGAATTTCGGATCATAGCCGACCTAAAATTCATTTTGTTTTATTTATTTATTTATTTATTTATTTACAACATTTACAGAAAGATCTATATCCGATGGAGACAGAAGAATAGGACTCGAAGTTCCGTACGAGCTAATGACTCCTAGGGTGATAAATTCGAATTCATATTTGAATGAATCTGTCTCAGATGAGTAAATTGTCGTAATCTATCCGTAAAGAAAAGTTCCGTTTTAAAATTAAATATATTATTAATGATCTCACAAGATATGTTTACAGGTCAGTAGGCAGGAAGGGGGTGCGTACGCCCCCCATCCCCCCCCCCCCCACGGGCCAAAAAGGTTTCAGTTAAAACGAAGTCCGAATAGGTGTACCCGTAAAAGTTGGCATTACCGTAAATCCGGACGACTAAAAGAAGGCTATCAATGCGTTTGTAGCGTCTCAATATTCTCTGTTGAACATTAAACTGCAGAAATTGGATAAATTTGTGGAAAAGTTATCAATCTTGAGGTTTGCAACAGGAGAAATTTTTAAATCAGTTTTATCGCAGACAAAGACAGCTCAATCTGATTGGGGCTTTTTCTATTTTTTTCCTAAAGGCCTTTTCGCACTAGACAGATTTACACAAAGTTCTCTTTGATATCTTAAGTTCAAACACCCACTCATTTGATTCTCTAGATTTTTATTTTTATGTTGTTGAAACTTGTGGTTTTACAAACAGCATTCGAAATCGTATAAAATTTGAACTCTCAGACAAATTACCCTCTTCGTTTGATTTGTGTTTTCAGACATGAATGAATTCCAACGACAATGCCTTAGAGTACACAACAAATATCGGCGGCAGCACGGTGTAATACCGCTGACCTGGTCGCCTGAACTTGCAGCGGACGCAGAAGCATGGGCCAAGCACCTGGCTACCGCTGGGTTTCAAGAGCACTGCGGTCGCAAAGATGTTGGCGAAAACTTGATCAATGTGAAAGGAGAAGAACTAACCGGGGATAAGACCGCTGACCTATGGTATGGAGAGGTGCGAGATTACAGTTTTGAGAGCCCGGCTTACGATGCACGGTGTGGCAACTTCACGCAGATGATCTGGGCCGGAACAAGAGCCTTTGGTGTTGCAAGGTAACTATGGCAATGTGAATAAAAGACTTATTTAGGAGGGGCAAGTTGGTTCACGTGGTTGTCACTTGGACTGACGGGTTGTGGAAAAATTGTAAGGGCAATGGGTTGAAGCGCATGTCGTCGGCTGTCATCAATCAATCAATCAATCAATCAACCAAGTATTGTTTTGGTAAAAGAATTTGCAGACTGCATACTTTAGGTGAAGAATGTTTTTTTTTGGGGACGCCAACTTGGAAATTTACCGGTGCTTGTTCCATGTAATTGTTACAACTGACACATTCGCAGTTGTTTTTCCGATCTGTCACTCTGGAATCTCAAGCTACAGAGCTGTGATTGGCTATTTAAACCTGTAAAATCTTGTTCGAGTCACAGCCGATTCTAAGTTTTATTAGAAATCCCAGGGTTTGACATTGCCCGGCAAAAGACAAGGATAGAAATGTGACCAAACACTCAGTTTCTAAGGCTGAGAAACAGCCGTTCTTGTTTAATGGGAACACAAACTTTCGCACTATTAGGAAGAGAAGGCTTTGTCTTGGCGGCTTGACAAACTCCAACTTGAGGAATTCTTGCTAGTTTGATCTTTCTTGCCGTTTGCCAAGGACATTAAAACATCAGCTGTTAACGCCTGTCAATACAAAGAAAGGAACTGAGTGTGCTTCGGTCTGTTGTGAACGGTTCGCGTTTCTTGTTAAAACACCGATACTACAACTTTTAAAACACGGAAAACGATTGTTCCGTTAACAGCTTTTGACTTAAAAGTCAACAAAATTTGTTTTTAATTACCATTTTTCACGCACTAGAGAGTGGGTTCTTCTTTTTGAGTTTTTTTTTTTGCCTTCATTTTGTTTTGAAAATATCACTTTGCACTTGTTCGGTGTATACTACAGCAAATATTTCAATCAGTGTCGGTACCTAGGGAGAGGTATTCATTTAACTATTCTTTTTATTTTTATTTTTCTTATCCTTATTTTTGTTCTTGTTCTTACTTTTATTCTATCAATTTTAATAGCTACAGGAAGCAGAAACCGTTGAATATTCTATGTTAACAAAAAGTGTTTTGTTAGGCGCACGTCATCAGACGGGACATATTACGTTGTAGCCCGGTATCGCCCTCCGGGAAACGTCCTCGGGGAGTTCGGAGAAAACGTTAAACCTGGAGATGTGGAGGCCCTGATAGCGAGTAGGAGGAGATCAAATAGCGGTGAGAGACCCCGGAGGATTTGCCGGAGAAGAAGAAGTAGCCGTTCACGGTCAAACCCCGATATACTGCAGGAGAGGGGTGAGTAATAATAATAATAATAATAATAATAATAATAATAATAATAATAATAATAATAATAATAATAATAATAATAATAATAAATTAATAATAACATTAATAATGTCAGTAATAAAAACTGTCATTATTATGATTTATTAGTTATAATAACGGTAGCGATATTAACAGTGACAGTCAATGGTAAAACACAATGGATAAAACTAAAAGTATGTTATTGTTTGATCTATATTACATGCCAGGGTGTAAGTAGGACAGGAGAAAGAGAAAACTTCTGGTTTTAAAATTCGGAAAATTTTCATGTCAAATGGATCGGTTTTTTTCAGTCGGTAGAAGAGCTGCAGTTTGATTGGTCAATACATTTGTGTAAGCCTTGCGTGGTGTTAATGCTATACGGCTCTGTTAAAAATGAAAAAGCTGTACAAATGGAAAACGCCAATTCAATCCAACCAGTCGCAACCAAAAACGGAATACCTCCACAAAAAAAAATTTCATCCAGGAAAATTTCTGCTGGATTGGCTCGTTCAATTGGTCATTCTAAACATGAGTCGAACGGCGAATTGTGGGTAACTGAAAGCACCCCCAGTATCAATCACACAACAATACCTACAGTATTTTCTTGCATGGTTTAGATTTGGGGTGGTTTGTTTTATTTTTAACTTGTGAAAAATTTAGTTTTTATAAGAAAACCGTTAAATTAGAAGCCGCTAAATCGTTAAATTAATACTTGTAGTAACCTTGAGGAGTCTTGCACAGTAAGATCGGTTGCCAATGATTTTTTTTCAAATTTACCCATATTTTACTTCCAGGGCCGTAGCCAACATCAAATTTGAAGGAGGCAAAACGAGAAACTGAGAAATGAGCAAACATTGTTATATTGTAACATAAAAACAAAAAGAAAGTTTTTCTCCCGGTTCAAAAAATACGGGAGGCATTTGCCTCCTCGCTTCATAACTGGCTACGGCCCTGTTAGCAAACTAGGAAAAGCATTTAATTTAATTTAGTTTATACCATTTATGTTTTTGTTTTTGTTATAGTTAATGGCGCACTTGGAGCCAAGCTCTGGTTTTGTGTTGTGTTGTCCCTCGCCATGCTATTCTATACCTTAAAGCGTTTTGTTGTTACTCATGATGAAAGTTAAGTAAAATATTAATAGAAGATGTGATCTGGATGGAAGCAATTCCGAAAGTTATCACGTTCCATATGAGAACTGATCGTTCGGTCCAGCCAGCCAGACACGACAAATGTAAAGCGCCTTTAGTTACTCTCACTTGCGAATTCTTCTTTCTGTGGCAGAGAAATTCAAGAAGGAATGCTTAATCACTCATAACTACTACCGTTCTCTTCATGATGCACCTCCCATGAACTGGTCGCCGTTGCTGGCCGCTGAAGCCCAGAGCTGGGCAGACAAACTTGCCAAAACGGACTCCTTCAAGCACAGCGGGGACAAAGGTCGCGGCGAGAATCTCGCATTCGTTTGGGGCTCTGAGTTAACACCCATGAAAGCCACTGAGATGTGGTATGACGAGGTGAAACATTACGATTTCTCATCGCCTGGTTTCACCTCCAACACTGGGCACTTTACACAAGTTGTATGGGTGGGTACGAAGCAGTTTGGGATGGGAAAGGCTGTGGGGGAGGACGGAACCCAAATTATGGTCGGACGATATCATCCCCCTGGCAACATCGTGGGCACTTTTCGCGAGAACGTGAAGCCCAACAAATTCGGCACGACATAAGCGCAGGTTCTGAAGTGTTTGTTCATTTTTTTTTGTGTACTTACTTATGAGAATGGCTGCAAGTGGAGGCCAGCGGAAGTGTTGATAATTTTGTGCAGCTGTCGCGGGCGGCAGTAGCTAAGCTGGAGAGGAAAATTGTTTCTCGCTAACGCTCCGCGAAACGTCAGCTTTACATCTAACCTCACGGCGAAAAACATACCACATCAACCTTTGTTGATCAT
>JAOBYF010005573.1:0-13547 GCA_025403605.1 Parazoanthus darwini
TTCTGGAAGTTCCTCAAATTTTCTAAAGCTTCCTGAAAAAGGTTTTGAAAAATTTCCAAAGATTTCTGAAGATTGTCAAAAAAATGTTTTTAAGGACACTTTTGAACATTTTTTTAAGAATTTTCCAGGAAGGTGGGTGGTGGGGGTAGGGGGGTACTTCCCTATATTGGCCATTCAGGTATTTGCCACTGTTCAGGGTATAGTTTCAAGCCTTGTGGTTTGGAACAAGATGTATAAGTCTTTGAGTTTAGTCCCTTTAGGTTAGTACAGGATATAGATTTTGTATGGTCAGTGTGGGGTAAGGGGGGTGTTTTCCATGGCAACACTAGAACAGGGTTTTGAAATCCAGCCAAATTCTGGTCTGAAACAGAGTAAGACCGTCAAGCAGCCAGCAGTAAGTACCCTAAGTGTATTATGGAGTATACCCTCCCCCGAGTAGGATTTGTGTATTTTGTCTGTATAATATATAAAGAACATCACATCACTAGGCTTATTCATGAAAAAATTTACCTTCAAGACCCTCTCACCAGGACATGACTACTTTGATTTCTTACCTTCAGAAGTTTGATTAGTTTTGCTGTACGTGGACGTGAGTTGTTCAACAATCTCTAACTTGTCATTTAGCCATTGTAATACATCCACCTCAACTTGTGAATTTAAAATTCTGTGTTGGTGATGTGATATCTGTGGAATTCCTTTCATACCAGAGTGTACTGACTTGTCGCTGGTCTCCATGAGGGGCTTGCCTTTGTATGGTATTTGTGTCTTTCCATCATTTTGAGCAGTAAGCAGCTGTGGTTCTTTGCTGTCAAGAACTTCCCCAAATGCAGTCTTACTGAATTTTGCTTCCTGCAAGGGTGTATATTTTCTGTTTATAATTATGGCTATAACACCCTCTCCATTTCCCATCCCTCGCTAATCACATTTATACACAGACACACAAAATACCCACACAATCATAAAACAACAACTGCACCCAATCTGTATCGTGAACCAGTCATTGGTTTATGTCAGAGTTAGATATATATACTTGAGGGAACTGGGAACACAGATTAACAAATTCTTTAGTCCACTGGGTAAAGACTGTTGACTAACTGGAGTATTGTTTTAGTTTACAAAACTGGCCAAAAAAAATTGCTAAAATTGCTGAAAAGTCAATCTCTGTGGAGACCATATTCACTGACCAGTACATTAAAGATACCTAGAGCCAGTGAAGTTCAGTCTAATATAACAAATAAATTCAATTAATGGCACCGTTCAGTAATTTGCTGTAGGGGTGTTGGATAGACCCATGCAAGGACGGGTTTACGGTAGGTGAGACTAGAAATCCCCCTCTCTGGCGATCATGGCACTAAGAAAGAAATGAAGCAAAAAAAGGGATTTGATACTCATGTCAGGCTGCCCCTTTTGTAAATCATATATCCAAACCTGCCATGGGTATTTGAAAAAAACTCAGTCCCCAGTGCCGAGACAATTAAAAAAACTACCAAAACTGATAGCCTGATAGATGGGGAGTTGTCAAAAAAACAGTTCCCTAAAAGGACACTCCTTGTGGAATTTCCTGATAACCACTGACTAATGCATATTATTTATACAAGATTGTCATGTGTAACTTGAGCAAATGTCCGTTCTCTTTGTCAAAGCACCCAATGTAATTTTCAACTTGGTCTTGAGGAAGCTCTTCCATGTGACAGATAATAAATATTTTTTAAAAATCCATAGCAGCAAATGGGATAGCTGAGCCATTCACATGGAAAATGTTTATCTTATCGAGATTCCACCATAAACACACAGAAATAAATTATACCATGACAAAAAGGGGGTTACTTAGTTGTTTGAAAGGTCTGTGGAAAAACATGTACACCACTTTTATGACCTAGGTTCAATTTGTAAAATGCATTCTTCAGTGATATTTTAATATCATGCTTTATTTAGAGTCTAAGCTACATAGTCTTAAATCATTTTACGTGAGTCATTTCCTCCAAAGGGGTTCGTATTGTGTATTATAATTAAACCATCAACTCTCCACGGGATCTTGACATTTGTTCAACAAATAATCTTTTTGCTTCAAGTTCATTATTTAACCTTGTTCCTTTGATCCTGAGCTTCGCACTGTAAAATCAATGAAAGTGTTTCTCACCTCGGTTTTCATTTTCGGCTGTTCCCGAGCAAGTGGTGTATTCCTGTTAATTTTAACTCTTCTCAGTGACCTCGTCTCCATCCTTCCAGTTGAACCTGATTGCGATTTCACAAAACTGCCTTCTGAAGTAACGCTTTCTCGTCTGCTGAAAGGCGGAACATACTTTGATGATTCGTTTTGTGTACTCGTATCTTGTTCTCTTTCTTGATCAGCTGACGGATGACTTCGTTTCTGACCACGGGGAATTTCTTTTGAGAATAATTTCTTTTCAGTCCCAGGGGAGTTGGCTTCGGTTTTCGTTTTCTTCAACTCCTCTGAAACCGAAGTGGACTTACTTCGTGTTCGTTTCGTTGGAAGAGCGCCAGTGCTTCGTTTTGATTTTGACTTTCCTCCTGACTACAAGAAGTCAGATCTCTGATTGGCTTGTTATGGTTCCCAATTTGGCGGGAAAATGTTGGGTAATTCCACGTGGTTTCACTACGCCCTGCACACAGATGCCAAGGCTAGTATTATAGCAACCTGCGATCACGCCTTCGTTGACTCGAAAGAAAAAAAATTTAGAGGGAGAGAGAATTAAGAAACGAAGGCCTGACACAAATGGCGACAACTGCATGTTCTACATGTCGGGTGTAAGCCGGCTATTAAGCCGGCTATGATTGGTTACTTTAACAAAGCCTTAACAATTGGCTGGAAAACACGCATTTTCACTGGTTACCTAAAATTCACAAAGGCTTCCAAGTAACAAATTGTGTTACATTCGGCTAGTTTCTTTGTGCCGTAACTGTAGTTTGAACTTAACATCCATACCCCTTAACCCTTTTTTAGAAGTTCTTTGTATAGCAAGCTGTCAACCGAAATTCAGTCGATCTTGTGCCGTTCTAGTTGATTAGAACTTCTGCGTCGATCGAAACTGAATCAGTCGATCTTAATTGGGATAAACGTCGAACTTAGCATGCAATCTGTTATTTTAAAAATTTAGCGCGACGCATGCTAAAATCGGCGTTTTACATGGGCCTAAGAATATATATTTAATAATGATATTTAAAAAAAAAAAACACTTTCCGTGGCACTGTCAACATTCAGTTTCCTAAGACAAAGTTTAAAGCCTTCTAAGATGAACCATACGCGCAGCAATCTTGTCAAGTCAGTCTTAACTTACCCTATACCTTGTTCTCCATATTTTCTTTTACTGCAAGAGGGAAATTTAACAAAGTGCGCAACCCCCACAAAAACTTCGCCAATAATCTCTCAAAGTTGGATAAACTAACGGAAAAAATGTAGCAAAAACACACTGCCTGCTTTCAGCCATCCCCCAAATCATTTTGACGCACCTGTTTTCTACTATACAAAACTCGTCTTTCTTTATACACAAAATAAAAGTATTTTATCATAAATGCTTTGGTTAACAACATATAATCTGGTTATGTTCCCTGTTGTCACTTCAGTATGCAAACTTGGTGGCTAAAACGTTATATGTACATTTAGAGATGGCTTAGTGACATGTTTTCACTCTTTTTTGTATAACACGCCTCTAAAAGCATATCTTGAAAGCTTTCAACTACCAAGGAAGTGCTTCCAGAAGGTTTCTAAATGGTAAATAAGGCAATAAAGGAAGATGACAATCGAGAAATGGAAGGGGAGCTACCCAACTTATTAGGAAGTTGGTTGGAAAAGCACTCGAGAAGCTAAGGAAACTCTCGGCTTCGCCTCCTGCCACTCAAACGCTTCACTCGTGCTCTCCCAACTTACCGCGTGCATCCATAACTCGACATTTGAATTATACAGAAGACAAAAATTCGTTTTTCAAAATAAACGTAAAAAATAAATAAGAAAAAAATAAAAACAGCAACTGATCATCAGTGGGTTCCACTAAAATGTGTGCAATTCTACAATTGGTTTCAGCTCCATAAAATTCCAGACCAATTGCAGAACATTTTAGGAGGAGCCACCCACCAAGTGGGCACAGTTAATACTGAATAACAACTAAAAAATAAATTCAAATAGTTAAAGGTTAGACGCACGCTAAGCATGGGCCATTTCTTAAACTTCCAGCAGTACATCACTAACCGCACGAACTGATACGATTAGTTCCTTTTTATAAATTTTTGAAAAAACTTGTTTGCAACCCCTAACTAGTGTCCTACAGTTTCAGCACAAGACTGTCTGGAAAATAATTTTCTGCGTGGAAGCTATCAACCAAGAGCCCTGTAAACTTCCCAGAAAATACTGCTCCATAATGAACCCCTCCAGGAACTCGCCCCTTTTGCTCTGGCTCTTGTGATTCCTTCCCACACGAATTTACTTAAGGCTGCCATTAGCGCCCCCCAAAATTTTGACTTCGCCACATACTGATTTGCATTCAGATGACAAATCACAGGAATCTATGAATTGATGTTATCTTTATTCAAACATTTGCTCTATTCAATCGAAGAAGGTTTTGCCAACGCAAAAATGAAAAGGTATAATTAATGATTTTGTTTGCCCTTGTTATGTTCAGCATGTGCATTGTACTACCGTGCGTTCAGCATGGAGAAGAAAATATGATTGGTGAAGAACAGATCTAAGAAATGAGTACGCATGCATGGAACAAAAGCAAAACAATCTCATAATCACACCACTTGAGAGAGTGATTTAACCGCTACGGATAGAACCGAGAAGGACAACGTTGCATGTGACAGCGGCTCTGTCTGTACGAGTACATTTTGTAGATGCAGCTAGAATTGGTGCTTGCACGCTCGGTAATGAAATCTTCATTTATTCCTTGAAGTTAATTGCTCGTCCTTTAACTGCAGAAGCCGTTCGAGCAAAGGAAAGTAAAGGCATGTGAAGAAAACTAGACATTCGGTCAACAAGTGCACGAACGTCATGGTCATTGCTTGAAGCCTTGCTCGTAACAACGTGCACAAGTATGTGGAGGGGAAGAGCTTTTTAAAAATGATTTCGCGATAAAAGTTTTGTCATTTGCACTTACTGAAACTATCAAAAAATCCGAACATTTTCTCGATTATCGTGTGTGCCTACTCCAAAATGACATGCGCATGCGCGCCACAAAGATGAAATACTCCCGCACACTCCAAATGATATGCGCATGCGTAGACCAAAATGACACGAGCCTTTACATACCAAAATAAATTGCCCTTGTGCCGACCAATTTGACATGCGCCAATGAATCTGCGAAGACCAAAACCGGCCTGATATGCGCCTGCGCAGATAAGTGTGTGAATTCTTCTAAGTCCCCCGATAGAACGTCGAGAGAATGTTGAGAGATTAGACCAACGGTTTAACGTCCCTGTCTACGGATGGAGTTCAACCACAGGGAATTCAACCACCGGCTCGACCAGGTCGGGGTTCACACCTGGGGCCTTCTGGAATTTGAACTGATCGACTTTGGCAATCACAACTCGCCTGTTCCCGTGCGTAGGTGAAATACAAATCTATACTGAAGAAAGACAAGAAAAAACCACTTTAATGATTTGTAAAAAAGTTTTAACATTTATGACAAATATCCAAATGAAATGTTGTACGTTCAAAAGAGAAGCGTTGTACTTGATATCACTGATAAATACGTACCAACCATTGCGAAACAAAAGGCAAACCATTTCGTCTGTAAAGGTGAAATATTTGAGCAGCTATCAACCATCGACTTGGAACCAGTTGAACAAACTTTGCTCCACTCCAGTAATTTGCATGTAAAGCCCTTGTTCAAGAACAAAAGCTACTTTTCAAAGTGCAAAAGTTCTATTAAGTTCTTTTGTTGTACGCGTCATTAAGCAATCGCAGTAGATCAAAATCTTGATAAAATAAGAACAATTATTGACTTTTGTTTAAAATAAAAGCGCGCAGTATACACAAAGACAAACACAATAATACAGTTGAATGAAGTTCTTTAAAACATTTTTATTTGTTAACATACGTTTTTTTTAAAAAAAATATATACTTATTTCCCCAGATCGGGGATTTTATTTACTGGGTTTTAAGGCAAATAGCTTGTAAATGTCCACTGAATAAGAAAAGGAATAATCTGTACCTGCTACATCGATGAGTCAAAATATAGTTAATCGAGCGAAATGGTTGTAAAACTCGGCTAGTTTTCTGTTATTTGGTTTGTTCGCTTCCTCTTTTCATTGGCCTTGAAGGTACACAAAATGTCCACAAAAGGTATAAAAAAAGCATAAATGAACAACTAACCAGTAAAAATATTTGGGTTCACATATTAGACATAGCAATGCACTGTCACGGTTCGTTCCAACTAAGACAAAACAACTTTGTACACTCCTTTTGAAGTTTGTTGAGCTTCACAACCAGTTAGTTCTATCAACTATGGTAAAAAGACGTGCTTAAGAATAAGCCGCAAATTAAAAATGAATCAGTTTAAGAGTTGTAATTCCGTAAATACAAACACGAATGAAGCTGATCGACACTTTAAGTATATGCACACAAACTCATATGTACACAGGATCTGCGCTTATTCCCGGTGTCAGACGTGAAGCAGTATTGCAGCTGTCATACGGCTTTGATAGGAGCGGATTGAGCAAAGACCATCCTCTACAGTTCCTCCTGCTTCATGACTTCGTCTTCGCACCTTATTTCAGGCGTTTGATCGGGAGGAAAACCGCACTTTGACCGCTAAATCAAACTTTCGTTAATTTGTGAAAAATAAAAAATCGCTGGAACTTATAAATATGTTTTTTAAAAGGTATCACCAAAGGGTATCTTTGGGCAAAATATGAGCCATTTGCCATGCAAATTGGTCGCTGACAGAGAGTTTTCGGCCGTTACAGTCAGCCGCTCTTAAGCATATGCACACTAATTCATTTGTAATTCGCTTGTTCGCGGTGTCAGACGTGAAGCAGTATTGCGGCTGTCGTACGGCTTTGATAGGAGCGGATTGAGCAAAGACCATCCTCTACAGTTCCTCCTGCTTCATACTGCTGAACTCTATAGTCTAATTTAAGAGCCTGTCTTTATATATCGGTTGTGGTTGGGGTACTTTATACTAGGAAATGACAAAATTCGGAACCTGGTTTTTTAAAGGGACATAAATTTGAACGCCACTTTGAAGATACGTCAACTTCTTGGTAAAGTGGAGTAAAGCTACAAGAAAATAAAATTTGTTTCCTTTAAAAAATGCCCGCAGAATGCTTCAAATACAATGACCGAGAACCTGGATCAGAATAAAATTCCCTGGAGGGTGGATCTATACGCCAATGATATCTTCTGGACAACCCCCATCTCGGGAAAGACGGCAGATGATAATTTTGTTTCCATAGAGTCCAAAATATCAGCGCCATACGTCCGCCAAAGGTAACTTTTAAAATATACTTAGATTCAGAAGTTATACCGTATCCTCCAAGTTTCATGATGTTCCCTCAAATAACCTACGACCTACGACTGATGAGCCGCGGACACTTTACTGAGGCATTATTTTACATTTTACAACAAGTTTTTTTTATGAATACAGTATGTAAGATAAATGTTCTTTACTTATCTCCAGCCTCAGTATGTTTTAGCATGTTCCTAAATTTCGCGACTTTTCAGCTTCGACGCTCTTACAAAGAAGGTTCTTGTGGAAAAAAAACAGTTCAAACGGCCGAACACAGAAATTGTAACACAATCCACCCTCACCTCCCCAAGAGAACAAACACAGTCGCTAATCCTTGCGTAAAGACGCAACGCGAACGGACTTTACCAACGCCATTTCATGAAAATAACCAAACAAGGACACAAACTGTTATCCCTTAACGGAACAATAACAAAAACTGCGACAATTTATGCATTTTCACTGTTTTCCGTTGCCGCACATGCCGTTTTAGGAAAATAGTTTTTCCCCAGTTTATCTCCCTTTCCAACGTCGTAACGATTTCGAGATATTTAATGACTCATAGTTTGTTCTCTCGCATTTTCTCTTGCCTTTTACCTACTGTATGTAGCTAAACTATTGGGCATAAGATAGTTTTATATTGTAATATGTACCCAAACAGTTCATTTCTTCGCTGCCAATCGGGTTTTGGTGGAAATTAAGGTATAAAAATTGGAAGGCAATTCTTTCTTAAGACTCTCTGTCATTGGCGAACTGGATTCACGGTTGAATTTTGTTGAGATGCTGCTGAAAAGATGGCCGTTCGGCGGATTTTAAAGCTGAGCCAACATCGTCGACATGTCGTTTCCTAAAGAGGGGCTGAGAGATTGCAGACGCTCTTTCCTCAAAGTCTCATATACCTTTTGTGTTTAGTGGACTGTCAAGGCAAACATGCAAACAAAAGAGAGAGACAACAAGAACCTTTAACAAAGAAACTTGCCGAGTTTCACAACCATTTCGCTTAGTTACCTGTTTTTGTTTTTTTTCCCGATAAACTTGATGAACAGAGCGCTAGGCATGTTTTAGTTCTATTAACCGCTTCTTTTTGCCATTTGTTCTTCAGTACTGAGTCGCTATATGTGTATCGCTATTCTTTTGCAGCTTATAACAAAGAAACTGGCCGAGTTTTATAGCCATTTCGCTTAGTTACCTGTTAACTGGCCGAGTTTTATAGCCATTTCGCTTAGTTACCTGTTAACTGGCCGAGTTTCATAGCCATTTCGCTTAGTTACCTGTTAACTGGCCGAGTTTTATAGCCATTTCGCTCTATTAACTGTAATCTGACGTGAAAAACACGCGCATGGCAGAGTCACACCTGGGACAAGAAAAATCTACTAATCTCCAAGGCTTCTTTTCTTTGCGCGAGTTTGCTGTCTCGTGCTCAAGCTTCGCGCACACAACTAACAGTTGTTGATTCACTTGAAACTACAATGTCACCCACCCTTAGTGAGTGAGAGACACGCAGACTAACAAACTACAGGCCTAGAAATTAAGATTTTCAGGCACTAGCAAAAAGTCCCAGACAGGAGAGTAGTACTAGCAAAACCAGTATCCCTGGAAAGTATGTTCTGTTTGCCTTTATCAAAACTTTATATCCAAACAACTAGCCATTTTGCTTTTTAAAATTTCAAAACAACATCGGCGAGTTCATAGCCGATTCACTTTTCCAATTTTCAACTGTACTTTTTCATGTTTTGACAGTGGGTTTTGGCGGTACAGGGCAGGAGCGCTTTGAACTCGTGTCTTGATTGTTACTTTCTGAATCAGAATCTTTTTGTTCTCGTTTACTTTGAAGTACTTGAGCATGCTTATGTTTCGTGAAGCATGCACAAAGTGGCAGCCAGAGAGTAAGTTAGTACTCAGGCCTCCGAACGCTGTACAAGAACCTGGGAACTAGAAGCAACGCTAGTTCTTCGTGTATGGAAGCACAAACCGTAGCACATGTCTGAACGTGAAAGTTTGTCACGTTTGGGATCGTTTTTCATGTTTTGACATCACGTTTTGTTTCAAATGGAAGTTACTCATTCAGTTACAGTTTATTGATCGCCAGAAAGGTACAGTGCGCAGAATTTTGAAACGGTTTTTCAGTTCTCCAGAAGACTCTAGCAAAATTTTGATAGTGGGAAATTTTCTGCTAGCAAAGCTGAACATTTTAGTAAAACCCACTAGCATTTTTGCCAGAAGCTAGCATTAATTTCGAGCCCTGCACTAGGTGCCGCTCTTTGCCGTCTTTGACGCGTCCTTCCAAGGTACAATAATTAGAGTAAGAGAGCGTGCGATTTATCTTAAGTATGTGATTGTAATTTTTTAATCATTGTAATTAACTTCAAATTCAGTTTTAACTGTTACGAGTATAAACAAAGATTATTATGAATACAAATTTTCTTCTCAGTTACCTGTGGGAACAGGTGTAGTTTGTTTGGTGTCCGGCGCTGAAAGGAAAGATAGTACGTGTTACGTTAATATGATTTTCTTCGAGTGTTACTCACTGAGTGCAGGGGCCATAAGCGCGCGGTCGATCCGACATGAAAAACAAACTTCAGTGCTAAAATAGCGCCTTTATACATAACGTTTCAAAGCGCTTTGCAATCATATTACCGACGCCATTACAGTATTATGCAGGCCACAACAACGGGATCACCCTAATTTTTGCGAGAAGTCTGTACGTTCTTTAAGTACCCAATAGAATATCAAAAGGCTAGACCAACAACTTAACGTCCCTGTCCACGAACGGTGCGGCAAAAGAAGGTCGCCCAAATTTCAACCCCCGACCAGGGCGGAGATTCTGAGTCAGAAATCTTACAAACTGTGCTACACTCGTACACAAACATGTTGTACACAGTTCAGTATCAAAATGTAGAAAACACAACGTGGGAAAGGCAAAATGCCTACTCTTTCAATGTATTGATTCTTAACTTTCAAACTAAACTCGGAATATATTAAGGAAGGGGGTTAGGTTCAACTGGACAGTCGGAGTCATCTGGGAGCTGTAGATAACGAGTGAGTGAATAGAGTGAGAGAGCGTTTAACTTATCTGAAATATTGTAAGTTTTTTATGAGATTGTAAATTTTAATCACTATAATTAACTCCAAATACTACTACGAGTATAAATAAAGTTTATTGTTATTGTTATGAATACAAGTTTTCAGTTTCAGTTACCTGTGGTACAAAGCTGCTTTGTCTTAGGTTGAACGAACCGTGACATTACATATTGCTTTGTCCAATGTGTGAGCCCAAATACTTTTATTGATTAGTTGTTCATAAACCTATTGTGTTTAGTGGCTGCCAAGGCTAACTTACAAAAGAGATACAGAACAAAAACCTTGAACAAAGAAACTGGCCGAGTTTATAACCATTTCGCTCTAATAACTGTAATCTGACGTGAAAAACAAGCTCAAAGAAAAGACGCCTGGGAGAAGAAAAAACTGCTATTGTCCCAGGCGTCTTTTCTTTGCGCGCGCTTGTTATCTCGTGCTCAGGCTTCACGCGCTACTAACAGTTGTTGATACACTTGAAACTGAATTGTCCCCCATCCTTGGTGTGTTAGACGCGTTTAGCACTCGCTCACACGGCTCAGAAGGACCTTTCGACACTTAGAGAAATTTCAAGAAAAAAAAACAAAGTTAAAAAATCCCAGGTGTAAGAAAATCCGTTAATATGAGTATCGAACCCACTACTTTACCTTAATCATTTTAATTCTCCAAATACAGTTTTCACTGCTTCGAGTATAAATAAAAATTATTATAAATACACATTTTTCTGCTTCAGTTACCTGTGGGCGCAGGTGTAGTTGGCTTGGTGTCCGGCTCTGAAAGAAAAGATAGTACGTTTTACGTTAATGTGATTTTCTTTGAGAGCCGCTCACTGAGTGCAGAGATCATAAGCACGCGGTCGACCCGACATGAAAAACACGTGCACAGAGAAACGCCTGGGAGATGAAAAATCTTCTATTATCCCAGGCGTCATTTCTTCTCATGACTTTGTTATCACGTGCTCGGGCTTCGCGAACATTACTGTCATTTATCGATATCTCCCCTATCCGGAGTGAGTCATTCACACAGGCTGTTGAGGGCCAACTCTTTGTTTAAAAAAGACCAATCACATCAAGATTTAAAGATCAATAAATGGACAGCACCTCTCGATGAAAATACGGGTACGTGTTTTTAAAAGGAGTAAAACGCAAGGGAAGGGGTGGGAGGAGGAGGAAACGCTGAAAATTCAGACAAAGAACTTTCAGTTCATAAGCGTGTAGGGCTGAACTTGGACGGATTTCACTCAAGCAAAAATTCACATATGTAAGTACAAAATGTTAGTCAAAATTAAAACGTCACGAATTTCTGAAACTTGCACTGATTGTATTGGGACAGTTAGCGATTTGAATTAGAAAAACGTCGAAGTTACAAAGCAGAATATACTTGCATTGCCGTGTTTAGAACTCAATAGCGGACTTAATCTGACATACTCGTGCAGTACTCTGAGAGGATAATAAAGTTTTGTCTTGACTTGTATTGAGACAAGGGGCGAAAAATTACAAGCACGAATGAGGGGCTGGGTGTGTTGGGCTACATAACTGGATCTTGCAGTAGCGATTTGTTCAGTGTTTGTGTGAGTTTGTGTCGGGGGGTGAAAACCTTAGAAGAAAGAGTATATGCAGACGTTTATACGGCGACACTCCGATCATGTTCCTCAGACTTGCCTAACCTCGCCAATCATTACTTGTTCAGTGTTTGTGTGAGTTTGTGTCGGGGGGTGAAAACCTTAGAAGAAAGAGTATATGCAGACGCTCATACGGCGACACTCCGATCATGTTCCTCAGACTTGGTTTACCTCGCCAATCCTTGACATTAGTGAATCGCAAATCCTTTATAAAACTCAAAGTTGTCATAATACCGACAACCAGCAAATTTGATCACTTACCAGCAGATAAAAGCCCGCCAAAAAGCATTTTCGAGAGTGCTTTAAGCAGAGTTGAATTACAAGAATAGTTTTTAGAGCCGCCTAATTTCTGAGTCGCACCTCTTACCTGAAAACATAAAGATAAAAAATTTTCCCCTGATAGTGAGTCGAAAATCCTCATTAAAACTCAGGGTTGACAAAACATACCGGTAATTGGCAAATTTGATCACTAAATGTGCTTTAAACGCTCGCAAAAAAAGCAGTTACAATTGCTTCATGCACAGTTCGAGCTGCAAGAGAAGGTCTTAGAACTGCCTTTTTTCTGAGTCGCAGCTTTACCTCAAAATATAACGATAATCCAGCAAAACTTTCCTGAGGTACAGTTAATTGCTCTAATTACTGCGCGTGACGTTTACCCGAGATATTAACATTACAGTTGAAAAAGGCATCAGTAATACTTACAACCCTTTTTGAGTTCAAATATTGCCGAGACGGTCCCTTTGATGTTTTTAGCCGTACATTTATACACATCAGTCACCAAGTTCTGAGAGTTTAACCTGAAAGTTAAGATACTTGTGTTTCCAGGTTGGTTCACGTTCTCTGTGACAGAAACACCATTCTTAGTCCAAAGGATTGGCGGGTCTGGTTTTCCGTCCACTGTACACACTAACTTGTTGTCGTATTTTTCCCATACTGTCTGTGTGACTGGAGATCCGCTGGGCTTAATAAGTGCGGGCGCGTCTGCAAAATATATGCAAAACGTTGGATACACACGCAATCGTACTAACTACAGACAATGCTCTTTTCAGTATTCGACACTTTTAAAAAGAAAATTAACAAAGGCTCTACTGCAAACCGTTTTTTGTTATTATGGATGAGCTGCGCGAAGTCTTTTGGCTTTCAGCAATACACAGTTTTCGCATTACCGCTCAATATATCAAAGGCTCGCGTAATATCAGAGCAGACGCAGTCTCGCGCCTGTACAACCCTAACCATTGCATGACGCTTTATAATGAGCTGCCGCGTTGGGCCCCAGGGCTACCCAACTACTTCAATTCCCACTGGCTAACCACGTGTCGGTTAATTGCGCCCAATTTCTTTTTCGCAGGTATAAATCACCAGGCTCTGGTTTTACATATCACTCCGGGACG
>JAOBYF010005684.1:0-13546 GCA_025403605.1 Parazoanthus darwini
TAACAACTTTTTTGCTCTTGGTCATAGCCGTGCTTCTGGACTACAGAGCACTCCAAAGAACTAAAATTATAAAGGGAAAAATATTTTCTTTGCTAAACATTTGTATAAAATACCTTCTTGAACGCAAAATACACCTGAAAATGGACACGTTCTGGCTGGGTAACATGGTTGGTCCTCCGGCTTAACGATCGCGAGGTTGAGAAATGAACACTGCAGGGAGCCCAAAAATAGCGCGAAGTTGAGGCATTTCACAAATGTTCTAAACAAATTAACAGACGAAGCCTCAGTGCCAAGTTTGGCAAAAACTTAGGAGATCCATCTTTAGAAACCCTGGGAAAGTTTCTACAAACTCGCGAAACTTAATTAGTTTGAGTTTCAAAACAAAAAAAAGCTTAATTGATTTGTGTGTCTGTCGGTGTTTTAATTCAACTTTAAAAACGACTAAGTTCAAAACTTGTAAGTCAGCGGTTTTTTCCGAATGACGCAAACGGCAACATTAAAGAAAAACTGAACAAAACCAATGATTGAAACCGTCTGTTACAAAATATCCCCCCTGACCATTAGTTACAAAACGCATTTTCTTTTATTGTTTTGGTTATTTGTTTTTTTTTCAGAATATTACTACGCTTATAAAAAATGTAATCCCCGGGAATATAAGCATCCCTCCGAATCTCAAAATCAAACTCCTGCTAAAATGAAACGAAAGCTAACTTTTGGTCAGTAACGATTCCAAATATTGTTTATTTCTAAAACAAGGTGCATGCGCGCGCACGTTTTCCTGGACTCTTCTTGTCTCATAGTGACTCATCTCTCTCCTCCACAGAAGTTCCCTGCGGTTAAGCGAGGGCAGTGAAAAGATTGGAGGACTGGGGAAGAAAAAGGTGAGCGCGCGGGGGAGTCATGGGAAGTTGGAAGGAAGCGCGTGCCCTCTTCTCGAAGCCTCTGCGGAGGAGAGAGGTGACTCATCTCTGCGTGACACTTTTCATTAACTATTCTTGAACGATCGCGAGGTTGTTTCATGCAGAAATGCGCTTGTAATTCAGTAGGCTGGTTCACTCGTTGTTGGTAGAAATATCATCGTGGCCTACTTCCAAATGATTCTTCAGCTATGAAAATTGTAATGGAAATTGATTTTTCAAATGAACGACGAGAGAGTTGCAACTTAGAAGCGCGTTTTTTTGTTCACGTTATTTGGAGCATATATGTCTTGTTAAGTTCAAATGCAATGGAAACTACAAAAGATTTGGGTCCGTCTACCCAAACGGATAGCGCAGAAACTAATGTTTTAGACAATTCACCATTAACAATATTCTCAACACTTTATCTTTGCACAATGAATGAGATTTTATCTCATCTAAGAAACAATGCGATAGTGAAAAGCCTTTGCCCGAAACGCCCGCTAACGACTGTGTATTGTTTGTTCTTGTAAAACTAGCATTTGTAGCATTGCTTTCTGGAACCGTTTGGCTAGATGATTCCAGTCCTATTTTCATTCCTGGAGTGGAGAGGCCGGAGTCGAAAAGAAGTTGCTCTGTTTGACAAAGAGATCGCACCATAGCTAAAATTATGGACCAAACAATAATGACTGCACAGCTTCGATCAGCTGCAGGACAAAAGGCATCAGTTCAATTCAGGTTATCGTTAAGCAATTTGTAAACTTAGTAGCTCCGAAAGACAAACAAACATTTAGGTAACTCTTGTCATCTTTTGTTTTTATTTCGCATACATTTCTATCGTTTACAATTAGAAGCCTCTTACGATTTGATGTATAAATTGCACAAAGGTTTTAGTCAAGCGTGTCTCCTAGTGGACGTTACCAAAACCAGGAACGATGAACAGGTAACGGGGAACGGTCAATATGAGTCGGGGAACGGTCAATATTTGCAATATCCGCATCCATGCTTGGCGTTATTAGTTGCTTATTTCCCCAACCTTTGAAGAATTTGTAAATTCTCACTTCTCGAAAATAATATTGACCGTTTCCTGACTCGTATTGAACGTTCCACGTTCCCTGTTTTAGTAACGTCCGTCTCCTAGTTCAAACTTTATGATTACAATAAGTCAATACGCCATTACAAGCTTTCTTCTATGTCAAAACATACACTGAGGCTCTGATTCACGCACATTTCAATAATAATAACCTTTCATAGAACATACCTCAGGCGCAAGTTTTCCCTAAGATTCCTAAAAACTCAGTTTTCGACGAGGACGGTTATTTTATAAACAAGCAACTTTAGGCAGAATTTCGATCCAAAAATTTAATTTTATACTTAACAAACAACCAGCGTCGGCACAATTGCCTGCTTCTTTTAAGAAAAGCAATGTATCTCTTTGCATTAGTTACATTCAAATCGGTATCCTTAGTGGAATATTTGGCATCCTTTGCTAATTTCGTTTCATTTTAAAAACCAAACTGAACATTCGGATTTCGAGAGATCCAATCAGTCTCATAAGCGTTATTATCTGCCCTTCTGTTAAATGAATTGATACTAAAGTTTTCATTTTCAATCTATAGATCGTTTAAGTTAAGCAACTTCTTGCATTTCAACATCATGGTTCACATCATGGATAACTATTGCATCATTTCCCTGGTCTTCTTCTATAGGTGAACCTGGACATCCGGGACATGTTTGACAGGTGGCGCCACTGCAAAGTGATTGCCTCAAACCCTGACGATAGCGGTCGTTGAACGTGAAGTATATTACTGGGTTTACTGCACTTGGGATGTAGACCAAAAAGATGAAAACGAAAATAACAGAACACGACACTTTTTGTGCAAAGCGTGGGCTGTAATAATAAAGAAAGAATAAAATTCCAAACGGAAGATAAGCTGAAGCAAAAACAACAACAACTGTGATTAGCATAAATGTAATTTTTCTGTTCTGTTTGTCACGTCGTCGTAGCGGCTCAGAACCCAAATGAGAAGCCACTCTTGCCTTTTGCCGATGTAAAGATACGACTATCGCCGTGTATAGTACAGCTATTAAGACCAATGGGATGATTACCAGTGACGCTATCACAAGAGTAACATAAATCATGCTCGCTTTCAAATGACGCTCGTTATCTTGGTACCATCTTTGCACGCAGTATGTTTTGGTTCCAATTTCGTAAGTGGAAAAGATGTAAAAGAAAGCACAATAAGTTAGCATTGATACTAACCAAATAATAGCAATGAGTCGGCGACAACCTGAGCCAGTAAATAGTCTTGGCTTTGTGGGGTAGACAACAGCACGGAACCTCTCGATTGCAATGGCGAAGATACTAAGAATGGACACTGTGGCAGTTACGTCAATGCCGAAAGGTGTGAGCTTGCAGAGAAAGGACCCCAGATCTCCCCCGATCCATTCTGCACCGACATATGTCTCTTTAATACGATCAGGTATGGCGATGATCGGTACAATCAGATCTGATATACACATGTTAACAACCAACAAGTCTACAGTCGACTGCAGCATTGGGTTACGACGTATAATATGGACGACCAACACATTACCGCTGAATGTCGTCAACAGTAGTATCACGAATGCTGCGGTCATGGCTCCTTTGGTCAACGGAGTGTCGAGAGGACAGTAGTTGGGGTCTCCGGATCCAGATGTGTCATTGATAGCAGTGGAGTGGTTTGTGGCACTGATGTTAAATGTTGTAAGGGCCATAGTCAGTGAATCGTCTGTATCATAAAGAAAGAAAAATACAGTAAAATACTACGAAATGCCATAAAAAGGTAATTTTGGCTACTGAGAACAGCTCCCCAACGGGGAACGACATTCCCTGAACTATGCCCATTGAGCAAAGTTGGTAACTATATCCTAAGGACATCTGAAACTCAAAGGAGAAGTAGAAATTTTGTAAAAAATCTACTCGTTCGCAAGTATCGCTGTCTGATTTTATTGTGCGCCGTCTATCTTTGGTTTATTTCTTGTGTAACAAAGGTTCTTTAATTCCTTTTCGCTCGATTGCTCAGTGCCGCGTTAGTTCGCCTCTTGAATCTTCACCGTGGTACCCAATGAGAGTTAAGCTAAATAGCACTTACTGAGGATCAAATAAATTTATCTAAAGGCAGCTGGTAATTTTCAGTGATGAAAGTGTCTCATACACTTCCCTTTGAGGGTGAACCGTGTAAGAAAATTGATTTAATTGGAAAATTTTTCTTTGATATACGTTTTGAAACATTGAGCTCATCAGTGTGTGGAAGTTTAGTTAAATAGTTTATAATGACAAAAAAAACAATAGTGTGACACCATCCAACTGCTCTTAGAGCGCAGTCACGATATGCGCATGCGCGTCAAGTTTCGATTTTATGATTTCTTGCCGGTCTGGTTTTAGATTTTGAGTTGGCGTGATAGAAATAAAGAAGAATTACTTGCGATCTCGGATGGTTGACATCCATGCACAGATTTTTTTAAGTAACTAAATTCAAGTCTGCGTTTATTTTTTTCCTTCTTTGGAATATTTTCTGGAGGTGATCACTTTTAAGCAATAAATCTCTTTCTGGTCGTAAAGCTTTCGTTTGTCAAAGGTTGAAGACAGCCATGGCCGAGCGCGGTCCCGTCGGCACACCTCCTTCTAATCAAACTGCGAGTAAAAGAAACGCAGTAAGTTCATTTGGAGATTAAAGAGAAATTGTCTTTAGTACACTCCTTCATTTCGTTCGGTTGTTCAACTGGTGGCTAGACTGCGAGTAGTGTCGATCTTTGTTATGTGTGAATAAATGTGTCAAATAAAGATTGTTGCTGTTGTGTTTTCCAAGCACCCCAAATCGCCGAGGCGTAATTAACCAATTTACAGTATAAGTAAAATGTCGCTGAAATGTCTGTAAAACACAATAAAAACAGTGTAGCTGTCTCAGCTACCTTTGAGTTGTCCATCTATCTTGGTCATGTATACTCAAAACAATCTGAATTGTTTTGTTGGTAGCGCCAGAAAAGATGTAAACTTTCTTTCGATAAGTTTGGAAAGTAAGCGTTAAGGAAACTGTTTCTCTTGGTAGATGATCAACGAAAAAATGCAAAAATGTTTTGGCAATTAAGTCAGTATGCGGATTCACACAGTTGATTTCCGAAATTTGAAATATCCATACGCTAGAACCTCCGGCTGATTCAAACTAAATTTTCGGCGCCCTGTTTTTACCGTTTTGCTATCTTATTTCGGAAAATGTTATCCTCTCCCATTTCACCTTAAATTACTAAGTATAAGAAAACCTGAACGATTCCACACGGATGTACATGTTTTGAAAGCCGAGAAATATGCCGTTGTGTACTCCACTGGCCCGGGGATAAAACATCCTGCCACGTTTAAATTTACGCATTTCTTAGACATAATCGGGCTGACAATTCGGGTTTACATGAAAGCATTTCCTATGATTATTCAAAAAATACTTTATTTGAACTGGATTACTGAGTAATCCTAGATGTAGAAATTTGATTAAAATGTGTCCAAACCGCTCACTTTCGAACAACCAATCCTGAATCAGCATTAAAATATAATAAAATTTCCTTGGATCAAAAGTTTTTATCAATGCAGAAAACACAACTTACAAATTCACAATGGTGCAAAGCAGTCTTTTGTCGTAGTATTGAGAAAACGTTTCGAGCTCAATTCCATGGAACAACGCCAGATACGAGAACGAGTTCACGTTGTGGATGATGTTGGCAAAACATATAATTTTATACAAACGTTGAGGAAGTTGGTGGGCGGAATTGCATTTCAGTTTTGACATTCGATTCTGTTTTGGTTGGGACTTTTGGCTTTAGTCCAATCCAGTCCGTTTAGTAGTAGTAATGTTTTTCCCGTTAGCCGAGGGAAGAAATTATCAACTGAATTGAAACTCGGCACAGTCACTGGATGTTATTTTACCGCTCATGCCAACATTTTACAGTTGTAACACTTAGTCGAATATTTTCAAAGGGAAAGTACTTTTGAATTCATGAAGATATTTCAAAGATAAGATGATTGAATGAACTTAACTGTTTGACATTTTAGGAAGACATTTAGAAATTTGAACGAATGCATCTCAAAGCTTTTACATTGGCGACGACGTTCAGGAATTGAGATAGTCGCAGTAGTTTTGAATTTTCCGTTTTTAAACATAACATCATAATCCTGTACTCGCTAAAATGTGTTTTCTGAAAGATTCATTATGACTTGACAATACTGCATTTCAAAAAAATATATTAAAACATAAGTTTTCTTTTAGTTTCATACTTTCATGTTTGACGGTTGGTATACCAAATAATATTTCAATTATTTTGAAGTGAATATTAAGTGATGCACGACAGCTGTGGTACCACACTGTTCGATGTTTTTCCACACTCTTAGTATTCTGTTTCCGTGCTTACACTTGACAGAGCTCTATTAAGACGCAATTAACGTTATATATACACACTTCTTACAACAAATGACGCACATTAAATATGTTCCTAGCTTTTTGTTGACAGTTGTTTGTTTGTATGTGGAAAGTTTCCGCTCTGGTCAAGAGTTTGAAGAAAAATTGATGTCTTCTTCCAATAACGCCGCCCTTAATGATAGCGAAACTAAAATTGGGTAATTTTTGAACAGCTTGGCTGCAATTCAGTATGACACGCCTAATTTCTGATCACTAAATATCTAAAACTTTTACTAAGTTTAATACTGATCAATTAGAAAATGGCCTTGTTCTGAAACAACCCGATGAAATGAAACATGAAGACAATTTTCGTTGCAAATTTTACGCGGCATATCAGAGGAGCGGTCTAACATGCATAACAAGCAAAAATTGAGATATTTAACTTACTTTCAAATTAAATGCATTTTGTGTGCCTCATGCAGTGTGCTAACAAAGAGTATTAAGGTTAAACAGTTAATAAACAATGATTGAAAACTGGTGCAATAACTTTCAAGTAAAAAGTTAAGAGTGAGTAAGGCAAGTCTAGCTTCGATAGCCGGGCATTTTAACAGAAAAGACTGAGAACTTGCGCTTCAAGGTATAGCACATACCTAGCAGAGGGTGCGGTGTACTAAGAATTAACAACTTGAACAATACAAAGTCACTACAACGGTCGTTCCTAGAAAGCATCAGAAGGTTTCATTTTGTTAAAAACTAGAAAAAACGGTTTTTTTAGTATTTTCTAGCCGTCACGCTGTTGATTCGCTTGGTGAATAAGATAAAACTGCATCTGTTTTTAATTCAAAACATCAAAGGAGAAGATACTTATGATTAAGATTCACTAAATTGGAAATAAAACCAGTTGGTCGCCAATAGAGATAAAGAACTACTGAAAACTCACCTCGAGTTCCGCCTTGTCTCTTTCTATCAATTCGTAATGGTATCAACAATCGACACAAGGAAAGCCAGTTGATAAACTGTTTGATCGAAACTCTTGAAAGGAACACGAACGAACAGTGTGAAACCAAAGCGTAAGAAGGTGTGCATCATGGAAATACGATTAAGAAACGTGATATTCACTCTTCTTTATAAACCTTAAAAGGTTTCCGATTGCAGAGGGTTATGTCATAGGTGAAAGGAAAAGACTTGGAATGGCTTTTATTTGAATATCAAAAGACACAAAAGGCTCTTTACAGTACCAGTGTGCAATACAAATCGGTTTAGCAACTCATTCTTTTATGCCAATGCTTGCAACTACAACAAAGGTTTCCTTCTCTAACTTCCGGTAGTTGGCAGTCCTTCTCATAGAGTGTTTTAGCAAGAAATAATTGGCATTGTAATTAGTGAGACTAACATGAATCCTGTACTCGCTTAAATGTGTTTTCTGAAAGATTCATATTTGCAAGTTTGACGGTGGGGAGAAAAAGATTCCATACCAAATAATGTTTTAACTATGTTCAAGTGAAGTCTACAACACAGCTGTGCCATTTTGTTCAAAACTACGAAAAACTCGTTCCTTGACTTTTTCTGACCGATAAGTTCCTAAACTAAGAAAGTTAACCTGATGAGATGGTTGGTGATAAGATAAACTGAATCTGTTTTTGTTTCAAGATATCAAGGGAGAAGATACTCATGATTAAGATGTACTAAATTAGAATAAAATCCAATTGGTCGCCAATAGAGATAAAGAACTACTGAAAACTCACCTCGAGTTCCGCCTTGTCTTTTTCTTTCAATTCGCAATGGACTCAAAAGTCGACACAAGGAAAGCCAGTTGATAAGTTGTTTGATTGCAACTCTTGAAAGGAACACGAATGACCAGTGTGAAACCAAAGCAGAAGAAGTTGTGCATTATGGAAATGCAATCTAGAATCGAATTCTTACCTATAGGGTATACTTAAAGAAGGAACAGATGTCGATAAAGGGAACAAAAACTTTTTACCATTTTAAAGAGAAATACCGCATTACCTCTTCAACGTTACCTTGCATTATATGTAAGAAAAAATCTAATGTGCTCCAACCTTTAATACAAGTTTTAAATAACGATCAAAGAGCGAGCATTTGAAGGATCTTTAGCCGAGTCTCAGCTCTTTTCCCTGAAAAGCTTATGTCCTGAAGAAGTAGAAAAAGATCATAAAATTATGGTCTTTCAAAAGTTTCTATTAATCAATGCGGGATTACCATTAAACTTCAATTTACAAGTTCGAAGTGGTTCAGAGCAGGCGGTTGAGAATGCGGAGACGTTTCTGATGAACTTTCGATTGAGCTCAGTACTACTTATCAGTAGTGGTAGCTATCGCTAAGTGCCAACGAGCAAGACAGAAACTGAGTATTTAAAACAAAGGGTAAATGCGATTTTGAAGCAGATGTTAATATGTTCGGTGTTGAAGCTTTTAATTCTCAGACGTTTTAAACACCCTATTTTTCACTTTAACCAGGGAGCTTCAGCTACATTCGTAATCCATATTGACCGACAGAAGAAGGACAAAAAATAAGATAACTGCCTTTCTTTGTTTCCAAAAGCTGTTAAAATATGAGTTGTTTCGGTCTATCACCGAGACCTCTTGGCTCGGCCTCGAATCGGCAGCGTTATAGATCCGTGTGCGCATGAGTTGCAGTGAGAAACAATAACAATAACAGCATGAGAAATGTAAACCGACACAGCAGGAAATAACTTTAGAAAGTAGGTATTTTTTAGTCCACTTACAGCGCAGCTCTGTGTTTTTATGTATTTAGTCGATCACTTTTACAATAAAAGGCAATGAGTTTTGGATAGTTTCCAAGTAAAACAGCAACTTTTAAGTTATAGGGTTTGCCTCGCTCAGCGATCACTTCTGATAGTGATAATTTTCTTTCTTCGTGCTTTCTTTCTGCGCTCGGCTGCTCGTTAGCAAAAAATATCATCCAGAGAACTATAAATGAAAAACCGAATTTCAATTAAAAAATTAAAACGAATAAATTATTTACTGTTTTTTTTTTTTTAAAAACATCTTTAACATTTCATATATATATGAAACTCAGAGTAGCAAATAAATGTGTTTGAATTAGTCCGACTCCATATCTGGCAGGATTTTGAAAAAGGTACTCTGCTGAAATGGGACAAAATAGGCCTCATTTTCTCTTAAAATCGCCTAACTTCAAACCGCCGTAAGTTCGGTCTGCCTGCTGGAAATTTGATGCGCTTTTTCTCAAAAGACAGGGAATTTCTAAATCTTTCATTTGAGTCATATGGTAACTTTTCTTCATCGATTTTACATTGCTCACAATTTTTAGCTGAAACGTTGTACTGTAGCGTGATTTGAAGAGCATTTTCCGGTCAGCCTCAGGTTTTGAAAACACGCAACTTGCACCTATCGTTTCTGGTCTAAATTAAAAAATTAAAAAATTTTGGCGATCGATGCTTCTCTGTTGCCTCTCCTATTTTATGGAACGGTCTTCCTCTATCAATTAAACTCAGTCCTTCTGTTCCAGTTTTTAAAAAAAGGCTGAAACACCATTTTTTAAAAAAGTATTTTAATATTTGATTTTGTCTTATTTCTATATTATTTCATTCTTGCATTGTTAAGCGCTTTTGAACTTTATGATAAAAAGCGCTATATAAATTTATTTTCATTATTATTATTATTATTTTATTTTATTAAATTGATTAGCAGACACGTTAGCGGCTCTCTGGATTTCGCTTTGTTTGAAAATGTCCAGGATATTTAGGATATTCAAAGATTTACGAGTTTTACAAGAGCTTAAAAGAGGACCGAGTTGGGGAGGTTGGGCCTTGTCGCGGTCAAGGCACCTTTTTCAAAATCCAGCCAGATATATATATATGTTATGCATAAAAACGCTACCTGCAAAAAACCTTTTTTATGTACCCACCATTACGGCAGAAAAACGGTCATTTTGCAACCTTAAGAGTGCAACACAATGGGCTGCCACGCGAATATTCAAGCAATGACCACTATCTTTGGTAAGAATGTTATTACACCCAAGGGCCAACTTTCCATGCACTTGGTGTTCAGGAAGACCCCCCTGAAGATTGTATAATGGCCAAGTACCGTTTTTTTTGCGATTATATGTATTTTCAGGGAGGTCAACCTGAACACTAAGTGCATTAATTTAAGAAAACCGTGGAACAACCTTTACCAACGCATTACGTTTAAGAAGATGTTCAAAATCTCTGCTGCCTCACTTCACCATGAAATAACCCTCCTACAGACACTGACTCAACAAACTGTCGCCTCATAATTTCATGGAATAACCTTCCTCAAGACGATTTTCGTGGAATAAACTTCTTCCTAGACGATGTTATAATGCGGTCTATGTGTCAGCCCGTACCATCATGGATCCTTCTTTTAGATGCTGTTATACAACAATTAAAACCATCACTATTAGCATTAATATTACTATTAAGATATTGGAACAAACAAATTAGGACTCACTAGCTAGAAAACAACCCCAACAACCCTTAACAACAAAGATACAACGATTCACCTTTTTTAGTTCTTCGTACTTAAGGAACAAAATGTTGGGTTTGTCTCTGTGTTGCCACCATCCAAGAGTGTGGTCGTACCAGCTGCTGCATTCCACTGAAAATAAAAGAAGACAAAAGTTAGTTGTTACTAATGAACTGGTCAAAGAATCAAATCTAAAAACTGCTATTTGTTTATGTTGTTGTTTAATTAATGTACATTTAATTTAATTTATTTCATTTCATTTCATTAAATTTGATTTGATTTAACTTACTGTAACTTTGTTTTATTTCCGTTTCTGAGAAAGCATCTATCTATGTATGTAAACACAGGAAATCAATACGTTGTTTTCAGAGGAGGAGAGAGAGGGGGGTTGGGGCGAGGTGTTGCTGGAAAAAGAAAAAAGAGAGAGGTGGCTCTAGAATTTGAGCTACATCCTAAACCTGAAACTATTATGTTTCTTTGTTCTTCTGATAAGGATGGAAGACCAACGTTTCTCAGAGGCTGTATGAAAAGTGTAGATATATGACAAACATTGAGTACGAACACAAAACAAAATTATACCACATAAACTATTGTACCTTTGCCTCCCATGAAAAGTTGCAAGAAATTAGAAAATGTACCATCAAACTGATATGTAACAAATCGTTTTGTATGATGATAGAATGATACAGCAACATCTTTAGGGTTTCTCATGACGTAGATACACCTGCACTTTATTTTCCCCCCTGACACCCCCGGTGGCATGTGGTGAAATGAGAGGTGGGTCTTCAGCAGTCGTGGAGAGGGCATGGCATCAATTTGCTGCTGGGCCACAGAATGGTCAGCATTTTTGCCATTTTCAATGCCCATTTCAAACCATGGAAAGGTTTCTGTAACCGGTCTGTTGTCCCTCTCTCCATTGTCGAAGATTTGTCGAACAATTTCTTGGACCCATGTGGTGCCTATGAGGTGGACAAAAATAGACAGATTAGTTACACAAATCATAAATCACAATCTAATGGTAAATGGCAAGCAACTACCAACTGATTTTTTAAAATAAACAAAATTAGAAAATGTAGATAGATTCAGTGACGTTGTCGAGAGGAAGAGAAAGGTTTGTCCCCTGGGGTGAGAACTGAGGGAGAGGTTGCCCCCCCTGGGGTGAGAACCAAGGGAGATGTTGTCCTTCATGTGGTGCCTACGAGATGGATGAAAATAGACAGATTAGTTAAGTCACAGGCTAGAGCTAAATGGTAAGCAACTACCAACTGATTTTCGAAAGTACACAAACGTTAACCGCCTAGATGAGCTAAGTGAGGTATCAAGGGGAAGAAAAAAGGGAGGGAACAGTGGGAGAGGTTTTCTCCCTTGCAATTGAAGTGATAACCGAGGGAGTGGTTGTCCTTCATGGGATGAGAACCGAGGAAGAGGTAAATGTCCTCCGTGGGATGAGAACCGAGGGAGTGGTTGTCCTTCATGGGATGAGAGCCGAGGGAGAGGTTGTCCTTCATGGGATGAGAAACGAGGGAGAGGTTGTCCTCCATGGGATGAGAACCAAGGGAGAGGTTGTCCTCCATGGGATGAGAACCGAGGGAGAGGTTGTCCTTCATGGGATGAGAACCGAAGGAGAGGTTGTCCTTCATGGGATGAGAACCGAAGGAGAAGTTGTCCCCCTTGGTGCGAGAACCGAGGGAAGGGCTAACTTTCGTGGGGTGATAACCGAGGGAGAGATTGTCCTCCCTGAGTTAAGAACCGAGGCAGATCGAGGTTGTCATCCCTGGAGTGAGAACCGAGGGAGCGGTTCCATGCATGCCATACTAAGATTAGGCAAATCTCAATAAATCACGTTTTTTACCACCTTCCCAGCTGCCGGGAAATTTAAGGAACTTTTGATATGTTATCGGAGATGGATTTCTAAGTTGGAAACCGTTGAAATACCTTCTCTTGCAATTAGTTTGATACGGAAGCCCCAGCCCGACACATTTGAAATTTTTTTTGGGCAATTTGAATTTTTTTTTTGGCAAATTGAAAATTTGAAATTTTTTTTGGCAGCTTGAAAATTTGAAAAAATTTTTTTGACAACTTGAAATTTGAAAAAAAATTTTTGACAACTTTTTGATTTTTGGCAGGCTCAAAGTACAGCGGCTGTTCACTAAAAGTTATGCATGGATCAAGTCGAGTTTCATGCAAAACTCACTGACTGACGACGGAATGTATGTTTGGAGAAATGTTTGCTGCCGTTGCTACTTTGAAATCACAATAACAGATTCAAACTTCTGCTCAAGTTGTGGTCCTCTGCTAAAGCTGTTCTACGATGTAGTCCAGCGTTCTTGGCCTTGCTCTTCTTTTTCCCATTATCTGTACCATTAGCCAACATTTACAATGAATCTATTGCTTCAGGTATATTTCCAAATATTTTAAAGATATCAAAAGTCACTCCTATTTATAAATCTGGCGCAGTAACTGATCCAGGAAACTACAGACCAATAGCAACACTATCACCTTTCGCAAAAATATTAGAAAGATTAGTTTATGTCCAACTTACTTCGTTCCTTAATAAACATGAAATACTATTCAAATTCAAATTCGGTTTCAGGAAAAATTACTCAACTGAGCAAGCAATTCTTGAAATAACTGATCAATTAAAGTCTAATATTGATAATAAAAAAACTGCCTGTGGAATATATCTTGACCTATCTAAAGCCTTTGATACAGTTGATCATCAAATTCTGCTAAACAA
>JAOBYF010005795.1:0-13546 GCA_025403605.1 Parazoanthus darwini
GGCAGATGATACTTTTGCACACCGCAAAAAGTGGGGTCATTGAAGGTTTCTGAGCTACTGCCGACACAAACACCCCTCCCCCAAACCTAAACTTATCCCCAACCTTTATTCTAACCCTAACCTAAGGGAGGGGTGGGTGGGTACCAAATGTGACCACAGCTTTTGACTCCTCTGCGGGAAACTCAAGTGGCAACTTTACATGCAGCAAAAACTAAAAAGTAACTCTTAATTCTCAGGCAACTGTTTAATCGATATACAGTGATAAATAAAAACATTTTCTAATTACATCCTTGGTGTTACATAGGGAGCGGAAACTATTCCACGTAGGAAATGTTATTCGCTGACAGCGTCGGTTTCCGTAAAGGTTTTCCTCGTCTTGAGAGGCAGCTGTGCGCTCTTGATCTCATCCACGGTGGAGGGGCCGTCGAACTCCTATTATGCCAAAGACCGATAATTTTATAAGAACATCTCAAATCATGTTTTTGGAGTTCCTTTTTCAAATTTATTCAAAGAATAATATAGTAAACTAAGAATAACAACAGGCATAACCCACATGTACTAACTAAAGATAATCTAGGAAGGCTATGTATGTTGCAAATATATATAATATGTAATGATACAAGTATGTATAACATAATATATTACATAAAGTAAATTAATCGAGAATACGACTAGCATATTGACAAAAACTACTTAAAAAAATAATAGTACAAACTTATATTTAAAAGATGCTGTAAAATGAGCATCGCTAAATATGCTAAACAAAATTGTTGTCAGCATTACAAAGGAGCATAAACATACAATGTTAACTGTAACTAATTCATCCATTTGAAATTTCAAGTTTTTGAAATTATTTGAGGGACATCCAAATATGTGTTTTCTTTCTCCAGAACCCGAGTTAAGTCAAGCTTTAATTTAAACCTATTTCCTAAAATGACAAATATTCTCATGGATTGATTCGATATTTTACTTCCGCCGGATTCGAGACAAGGATTTGCTTTGACAGGAAAATTTTCCAAATTGAACAAAAAACTTGTTTGAAGGAGCTGCTCTTGTTTTTGTGTGTATTGAAGTTAGTGGTGTGAATATGTTTGCAATAATCATGGAGGTGTATCTGTCATACAACTAAAATAAGTTGAAAATGTTAGTATTTAAGTGTTCAACAGAGACAGAAAAGCACTTTGATCAGTTTGAAATTTGAAGCATTGCATTGCCAAAACCAAAGCTCACGGCAACAGGGATCAGGTTTTTTACTACCTGACTAAACAAAATGCAAGCTTAATTAAGTAACTTGAAACTGTTACAATCACTAGTACTTTTAGCCTCCAAAGCAGCCGCCTTATTTCCTTTGTAGCGGGCCCCTCGGATTTCCGAGGGGCCCACTACGAAGGAAATAAGGCGACTGCTTTGGAGGGCTCTTCGGTAGTTTTAAGTGCGCTTCACGCTTTTCATAAAACAGCTATCTAAAACTGAGAAGCTGTTTACGGTTACTTAATCTGCTTAAACTTGTCTAGATTGCTCCAAAAGAGACGTGTTTCGTGACAAAAGACTAGGAACCCATTCGGCTTCAGTATATAGTAATCATTTCAAGAATTTTTGTTCGAACGGATCATCTCAAAAGTTTGCAACTAAACTACCAAAAAGTTCAGCTATTAATTCACATATTGCATGTGACTGTCGTTTTCCATAAAATTCTGAAAAACGTTTTAATGTGGAGTTTTTGAAGGTGCTAATACTACAGCTAATTTATTTCACGAAACTATAGATCCGTTCTTACAGAGCAAGTCAGTCAATGCAGAACGGTTAATGGGGTTATATCGCGCTGCGCTTTTTTCACCCATTGAACCGGCTCAACTTAAACAAAAGTTTTTTAAATATAACTTCAGTGATCGGAACAAACTTGACAATTTTATAAAACCAAATACAATTATTTACCAAGTGGTAAATTTGAACATATGCGAAACAAATTCGTTTTCGTTGCTTTAATTTGTCACTTAATTCAGATGAAAAGAAAGCTCAGAAAAAGGTATTAATATTTTATCAGCGCGAGAAATAATTTCCTTTGGTCGTCGTTTTTCATTAAATTTAGGTGTTGCTCGCGGCTACTTTGAACATTTAAGTTTTTTCTTTACTTAAGTATTTTTTTAAATTACTGTTGCTACAGTGAAATAAAATAGGATAATTTGTTGTTCTTTCCAAAAAGAGCTACAACCTCATAACAGCAAAAAGAAAATTTCTTTTACACGCCACAAAAGTTTTGGTAATCGTTGCAGCCAGAAGTTCATTACAAAGTTTTACCATATTGATAAAGTACAAGTGTAGCGCTCGGTTGCCATTTTAATTTGTGTGTGTTATCTAAACTCCTTGTTTGAACAGGGCAAGGCACCGTTGGAACTAAGTAATGTGTCTTTGTACAAAATATTGCTGTCATGTACAGGCGATCTCAGCTGTTCATTGTGTCTTCAAGCAAGGATCTCAGCATACTAAAAGCAGTGTTACGTATATTGCTTAAACAGATTTTCTGAACAGACTATATATACGTTAATTATGGTATATATTAATATTACAAGAGAATCAACAATCTCGAGGTGGACTGACATTAAGATATTTGATTGACTTCAAACCTGTTTTGACACAAATGAACGTCCTCTGTGGGATCGGGAATATTTGCGATAGTATCTTCTACGTGAAAAATAGCTTGACGAGCGAAAAATGACCACACCATCAGAACTTGCAATCATAGCAAGAACCAGCAAGACCCCAAATAAGAGAAGCACTCCTCTTGACATACTGGAAGTTGGGAGTTCTGACTTGTTGTCTGAGGTGTCTTGTCATACAGCAATTTGCACGCTCTAAAACCAAACTCTTTAATATACTTGTATATTATGAATACTATTGGAGTATTGCTAGCTCCAAAGCTTTGAATATCATGTACCTGTCATAATATCTTAGTTTAATGAAATGATTACATTTTAACAGTGGTCGGTTGTTTTCGACACGTGTGCTGAAGATTACCAATGGCTTACACGTACCATACAAGGTGAATAGAGACATCGAGCTAAATATTCAGTTATGAAAATAATGAGTACATTTACGGCTATAGAACTACTTATGGCCGCTGTTCAAAAAAATTCAAAGCATATATTGAAATCAATACAACTACGAGAAATCCTTTATCTCTATGATGATGACTTACGTTTCCAATAGGTTGTGGGAGTGGACTCCAATTCATTCTGCAATTATATTGTTGGTAAATAATTCCATACAAAAAGAGTGAGGTGTTAATTTTTTTTATCTTCATGCCGTCCAAATAAATCATACGTTTTTGAGTTTGTTTTTGCACAATTTGCCTGAAATCTGCACCAAAGTTTGACGCTATAGGCTTTGCAGATCTATCCCTTTCTAAAGTTAACTAGAATGAGGCAGGAGTAGTAAAGCCGCAATATGTCGACGAACGTTTGAGTTCAATCCTCTTTCGACAAGTGTTTCCTATGCTAATTTGCTTGAGCAGCTGATGTAGTACATAAATTTTAAAACTCCTTCAAATAATGACAATGTTTCAGTACACAGTTCAGCTAAACTGAAACTCTTCGACCTCTTATTATATATACGAGTGGCAGCAAAATGGAACGACCGCGAAACGAGACTCTGATTTGTTTGTCACCAGTAAAATAACTACAGAAAAAAAATGAACGAAATTAAAAAACTGTTACCAGTTTATCATATATATTGCAAACTCTGAGAATAAAAGAAAACCACGAAATAAGAAGCACGGTTTTTCAGTGATATACAGGGATAGTGAGCAACCATTAATATGGTATTTTTGTGCTTTTAATAAGCTAAGCTAAATCTTTCCCGAGCCAAGTGGCTCATAAGGCCGGCACTTATCTCCGGTTTCCGTAGTGTTAAGCGGATGAGAGTCTGCGACTCCCCCTGGACAGGACACTAATCCATAGCAGGTTAGCCCCCTGCAGAAGCTGGTGCTCATTTATACAGCTGAGTCGACTGGAGCAAGTCGAGTGAAGTTCCTTGCTCAAGAACACAACACAGTGGTCAGGCCGGGGCTCGAACGCTTTTTGTAAGCTCGTCAATAAACCGCTTTGACAAGCATGAGCAGAACATGGTTAGGCTTTCAGCTGGCGGGACCAACACGATCTGTTAACAAAGCAGATTGGGTGAAGAAAGTAAGAATGAAATCGAAATTTCCGAAAAAAGATAAACGGTAAAACGTAAAATATGTTACACAACGTTAACAGAGGTTGTGGCCACCATAAATCCCTTAGTTTCTTCTACGCACGATTGTGGAACTGGTTTATAAGTACTTAAAACAAACATGAACATTAAAAGTGAAATCAATTACCCACGCTTTACTTTAGCCTTGGCCAAGCGTAGATGCAAGTCTCTGCAAGTCAGTGCAAGATTTAACCTTCAAACTTGCGTTTAACTTGAACCTCGCTTTGCCACTGATAAAAACTTGCACTGACTTGCATTCAAATTCAGTTTGAGCTTCTATGCTGCGCTTCCGTTCCTTGTGTCGCTCGTGAAAACCAGGCTTAACGGAATTCAGAGATTCTCTGACTTTTCCGCTCGTGTAAATCTGAAACTTTGCATTCTTCTTCATCATACACCTCACATCTGATACAGATTGTTTATATCGTTTAAAATCAACCACGGAGTGACATTATTCATTCTCCCTACCGCGAAAAGAGCAGTTATAGTTTCGACCAAAAGTCAGAGTCTCTGACTTCCTTTACGACTGCGGCAAGAGCTTTTCCTTTTTCCGTAGGCCACGTGGACTTTAGCTACGAGAACACAAACAAGTGTCTGCAGTCAGTTATTTACAGTTCATGTAATGGTGACTTAACCAATCAAAAGAAAGGAATTTTTGATCTTAATTTATACATAATATATTAAGTAAACAGAAAAAATGTTTGTGGATTTATGTTTTATTAAATTATGATTTCACAATTATTTTATTATCAATGTATTTTACACTATTTATACTTTATATACATACAACTGTTGTCTCACTTCGTGTTAGGACAACTGTATTGCTGCTCATTTAACATTTTCGTATATTTTATGAGGCTGGCAGTTAAAATCTTTCGTTATTTATTTTGAAAAAGGAAAAAAAGTTGCAGTTCTGTACATCTTTAGAAGAAATGAATTGTGATTTCTAAAATAGGGAATGTCGCAGTAATCTTCAGACCTTCTTTGAAGGTAAGTCCAGCGTCATTGAACGATAGACACAGATATGTACTTAGATAGAAGCACATGCTAGCACAGACACAGGCACAGACACAGACACAGACACAGACACAAGCACAGACACAAGCACAGGCACAAGCACAGGCACAGGCTCAGGCACAGGCACAGGCACAGGCACAGACACTGCATAGTCATAGATAAAAAGTCTTGCTTACTCGAGGGTGCGAAATCCTTCGCGAACTTTGTTTCTTTCCTTTAAATTAATCAAATTGCAGCAAACGATAGACAAGTTACAGTTGACAGGTAAGTGATCGGTGAACGCCAAAAATGATCGGCAGCAGAGTTGCTAAAGTAAAATATTATTATACTCTCTTGTATAATTCTTATCTTGTCTTACGAAACATAAAATCAAGAATCCTTTGGTGGGACTGGGAATCTGATATAATCGATTTTTGATTTCATGTTCCGCTACCTATTCCACACGAATTTCACAATTCGTCAGTGAGCAAGCACTTCTTTTAGATAATATGTATCCCACAGTATCAATCTGGACCCAGTCCCTTTCACAAGAGAACGGTCAGCAGCAGACTGACTGCCAAACTGGCGAGCACTAGAGTCCAGGTCCCGGAAAGTGTGGTTGCATCGCCCTCAAACGATGAGTAGGCTGCGATGCGGGCGTGGTGTCCGTGATGTGGCTGGGAATTACATCCAGTCCATTGGCAGCACGTAAAACAACGTTTCTCTGAAGCTATATAATTACACAACATGCCATTAGTGTTTAAGATCTAAGTCATTTTATAACAATAGCAGTACTAATAAGCAAAACAAGAGTCAATTAAAATAAAAAACAATAATAACAATAATAAAATAAGAGTACTAATGACGATGATGAAAGCGTCTTCTATGGCTTTTATTAATTTGTTTACTGCCGATTTTTTGGATCAACAGACAAGACAGTCAATGAGTGCACTTGTGATACGGTACAAATATGGTCACCAAAGATTTAACATAGCGAGGATAAACTGCGTCCTCTGATTGGCGAAATAGCATTTCCATTTACCCATGGATGAATCCCGCCCACGCGCGCACACACACACACAGACACACAGACACACACACACCACAGACAATATTTGGTGGGCGAACGGAGAATTGACTGCTCACATGTTGACATATTTTTTCAAAATGTCGAAGAAGCAACTCAAAGAGGACAAAGCCGGGACTTTTGTAAATGGTAAAGTGTTCTAAAATTGCTATAGCTATGATGTAAAAGAAATTGCTCACACGATGCGTGCATCTATCAAGCTAGAGTTGTAGATGTTTTTTGGAGGCTGCTGAAGCACTCAAGGAACTAGTCTCCTCGAACAGTTTTTCTAATTCTATCGCGTGTAGCAACCTTTTGTCTGCATCTATAACTCGATACAGGATGTGAATCATTTCTTAAATAGTGACTGACATACGGTGAATGTTGTGCACTGAAATGTTTTTGCAAAGACGTACCTCTGCACGGCTTAGCTCTCGCGGCAGTACAAGTTTTGTGGTCGGCGCATCCCATCTCATAATGTATAATCTTGTCTCTCTTCACGCTTCGAGTGTAGCAGATATTCGACAGGCCCTTGTTACACGTTTTGATTGTGCTCTTCCGCGTACATTCGGCATAGGAGGAGTTCTTGCCACAGTGGTGACAACGCGGGTACATCTCGTGAGCGGGGTGCTTCACACTGCCGTGTTGGAAGGAAACATCCGGGTCTTCATCTTCCTCATCTTCATCCGGGACAAACGTTGCCTTATTCGGTGCAGCCTTTGGCTTTACGTCTGAGTCTGAAGCTTTTGGTTTCTGATCCTTTGGTTTGGTTTCTAGTTTTTGTTTAGAAGCACTGCTTGCTTTTTCCACTGGTGTCTTGTCAGCCGGGACTAGCTCCTGCGTTTTCGCGTCTTTGCTATCCAAGGCGGCAGTTACTGAAGGCAAAAATAGCAACTAGTATTAGTCTTTCTTAAGATGTACGAGAATAATTAAGCTCATTTCTTTATTCTATTTCGGTGCGTGAGTACGACCTTTTTGTGATTTTTCAGTAAGTGCTAGCTATGTCTTGCTCTGTTTAAGAAATGATCCACGCCCCGCGTTCTTTTATCGAGTCACGAATGTACACGGAAAGTTTGGAGAGCACGAGAGAAGCGTCTGAACAGCACGAGGCGGAGCAGAAACTTTCTCTAGCTTCTCGAGAGCTCTCCCAAATTCCCAGGTGCTTCCATATCTTGTTAACTAGACGCGTAACGAAAGTACGGACCATTTTAGTTCTCTAAAACACTGCCACTTTTCTTAGTAAAAATCGAATCTCTGTTCACCATTGTCCACTGTTGTTTTTATAGTCAGTCTTATTCTATACTAGTTCGGTAGCTCAACTGCGGCCATTTCTTTACCACCACCTGCGATTACTTCGCTTGTCATTTAGAACCTACTTTTGAAGCACTTTCCAGGCACTTGATAGTTTCCCAGGTATATGTTTGTGGATGATGTGATATGGACGCGCGGGCGTGTGTCCACCGTGTTGTACGTTTAATACGCTATACAACAAGCGCGCGAAAATTGCCAGATATGTTTTATTAAGGGACTGGCATTATTTTTGGAGTTGAGGATGAAGACAAAATGGTTGGGTGACAAAAGGTTGGAGTTCAGTTTTGTACACAGTTAATCAGAAAAAATGCCTGAGGTAAGATTGGGTCAAAGGACTTAAAAGAGGAAATATATTAAAAATATACGAATAATGACCAATTCTTAGGGGAACTAACTATCCATCGATTGCTAATCTAACTACCGCACGTATTGCGACTGCTTGTTGTTTAAAGCAAAACCCTAATTTATGGCAGTGTCATTATTGTATAGAAAAAACAGGATCAGAGGACAATTAAGGTGCGCGGGGAATCGTTATACGGGTTAGAATCCGTCAGTGGCCATTATGTTTTAAAGCAATGAACTGAAGATCAGTTTCTCGTATAATGTCAGAGTTTGACGGAACCGGGATTCGGAGACCCACCTTTACTGTGGTTCTTATTGTCTTTAAGGTTGTCGGAAAGTTTAGTTGTGTTTTTCAGTTGCGCTTTGGCATCTTTCTTGGAGTCGTTTGTCTCTTGGTCGTGAGGAAAGAGAAAGAAAGAGATTGTGTATGGATGGGGTTCTTCTTCCATGACGTCATTTCCAGTTGTGCGTTCCGCCTGTTGCTGAGCGCTAATAGCTTCCGGTGCAAGTAAGAGAATGTCAGTTAGTCCATGAGTTAGATATCAAACGTTATTGCTTAGTTCTCAAATGTAATTAAATGTTTAAGTTCGTACTTGTTTATTAACAATTAGTTCGTGTAAATTATGTTATGAGATTTAAAATGTGTTATAGTAATTAATGTGTTAGTATGAACAGTGGATTATTATCGTAGTCCGCATGAAGAGAGTTAGCAGTTTTTTCCAAATGGTTTTTGTGGTTTCACCGTCTCTAGTTTATTGGTATGTCCATCTTTGTAGTGTTATTAAAGCCAGCTAATCGCAGCCTGATATTACGTTTTAAATCATTACCAATTAAGCGATCTCTTTAAACGTATCCATCCAATCAACCTCGTTTTGCGCTTGCAGTATTGATTGAGCTGTTGCAAAGCTGAAATAATCTGAGCACCAGTTTTTACATTACTTGGGACTAACAGAAATAATTTGAAAAAATACCGGGGGCGAATCCAGACCCTACGAACCAATGCTAGGAAATCATACCCTCCCCCCGTTCCAGCGCCCACGGCCAAGCCTATTAAAGTTTTTTTGAAGATTTTTACAAACTCCTTTGATGTTTTAACGTTTCTCCGCTCTTATTTAATTCCCAGTAAGCTTAGTCCAAATAAGACGATGCTGCAAACTGTGAACAATTGCAACACTTTTGAAGTGTTTCCGTGTAATGTTGCAAAAGAAGAATCGGATTCGAGGCTTTTCAAAGGGCGACCCGCAATGCATTTCCCCAATGCGCACAATATTATATGTAATGTAGCCCGTATGACCGACCCACTAGGGGTGGGGGTATTAGTTCAAGTCTTTTCTTAAACCTAATGTTAGCAACGGGCGTCCCGCAGAATGATAAACGCGCAAAATACTAGGTCGCATGGGAGAAGAAAAAGTGGGACTGTTTCTTTTCCCGGACGTCTACTTTTTGCTCGCGTTTGCTATTTCAGGTTGCGCGTTACCATCAATTTTAACATGGGTAAACCTAAACCCCATTACAATGCCGAATGAGTCTGTCATACAGAGTAGTGCAATGTCGCGTCGTCTGTTGGGGCTCTAGGTGCTTCCAGAGGTGCACCTACCTTTTTCTTTCTATTGTTTTCTGAAAATGTCATATCAGTGAAGTATCGGTGGGAAATTCCAGTTGTTTTACCAGGCATGAGGTACAGTTGACTCAGAACTGCTTAGAATATTTAGAGGATCCTTTTTTATCACCCAGAGCAAGGTTCCCCCCCGTCCTATCTGTACGTCGTCATTTGTCATTTAAAGAGTTAGCCCTGTCATGCCACGAAGTGCCAAATTATCACCGTACATTTCCTATTAACAAGAACGGGAGAATTTTGCACTTCATCCTCATAATAGAGGCTAATCATTTTTGTTTCTCACGAATAATTGTTATTAGGAGATAGAAATTGAAAGACATGTCGGAGATCGTCCAGTATATACTGAATAGATTCTTTAAGCAGATTAAATAGTTATGCACGGCTAGTAATCGGAAAGCTGACTTGTTTGTAGTTTTTCATACAGCCGTTAGTCTTGGTTTGGGCTGCGGCAGCACCGTTAGCATCTTCACGCATGCGTTGCTCCCGATTGGCTAATTGATTGATTTCAGCAATTATTTCAAATTCTTTCTTCTGATTGAAACGTTGACTTAGTCGTCGAAGAAATTATAAATGTCTCTGGTAGTAAGTGAGTTACAACATGTTTCTGAGTATTGTGAATTTGTTTTGCTGAGACCATGTAATGGTTTGGTCTGTGAGACTGAACACACGTGCGATCTTAGGTATTTATATCCGTTTAAATATAGCCTTGAATTGTTTCCTAGTGTTTGACATTAAAAGTTAGCAAAAGCTTTTAAGAGAGCTGTTTGAACAGACGAAAGCTTTGAGCATGTTTCAAGACAATGAGAGGAATAAACAAGCTTAACACCAAGGAGAAAGGACAGTAGTGCTACGACTAATACAGGTTTGTGGGAGGGGACTAAAGTGTCTATGGACAAATGTTTATACTTACCAGATAACAAATAAATGATCCTAAGTGTTTTTCCATATCTTTAAGCCATGTATCTGAGAAATGGGAAGCCTTTACAAAACTTACCGGCCACAACGCAGACAAGAAGAAGGCCTAAAGCAACCGCTTTCATCCCTCCTGTAAAATGATGATACTCACTGTTAAAACTCAGCTCGTGATAGAAAAAACACAAACTCGACGAGACCCGATAGGCCAAGCAGGTACCTGAATTCAACGGCGGAAATCTGTGTTAATTATTTATGGTGTTTTGGAGAGAACGTAAACAGATCACGATTACAAATCGAAACCAAAAATTCTTAACTGTTTACGTTGTCTGCGGAACGAATAAGATACACTTTCTCCTTAAAACGACGAAATAAAAATGGGTCTAAGCGATCATTGGGTGTTCACGTAAGAGCAACGAAAAGGAAGCAAATAGGCGAAGACTCGCTACAAGGAAGAGAAAATGTCGTTCATATTGCACTGTCTTGGCGCTGAGTTTTGGCTTGGTATATCAACTGTGACAAGTTTTGTTTACTGCCACTTCCAGTGCTTAAGAATTGGCCAAGCTTGAAATCTTGAAAAGCCTCTACTTCAATTTTTTTATCTGTTCTATAAGAGTTGATGACCCTTTTCAGTGCTTTTAAATAACTGGGATCACGAACTGACTGATTGAACTTGGTTGTTCCAAATCAAACAATATCGTAAAATACTGGCAATATGGCCAGTTATATTAAGACCTCCTTGGGATAAACCTTCCCAAAGCCCATTTCAAAAATATAAACCTAGGACTTAATGGAATTGCGAAACATTCTTGTAGGTTAAAAAAATCGTCAAGTGTAGTTTGTTAGTGTTATCTTTGCCCGGCAATATTGTGTATTCTGGTAGTGTCAAGTTTGTGCTAAGTAATACAATTTCTTATGAAATCATGAAACTAAAGCAAATTGGTTTTCCCTGGTCAGTGCGAGATTTATATACATTTATATTTTTTCATCAAATACTTCTCAAGAACGATGCAATTCCTTTTAAACCTGTACAACAAACAAACAACACTGTGCAACGATTGTCAGAACGCTGTTTAGGCCATTATAAGTGACATCTTAACAATGACAACATAAGTCAGACTAAGAACTTCAACGTTTCAAGAATAGTTCAAACTCGTTCAGCGTTTGCTCTCATTGAGGAGTTTCTAAACATGAAATAAATATGTAGAGATACTTCCAGTCAGTTGACTAAACTAAATCAGGTATGATCTAAAGTTCAAAGATCTACCAATACTTGGAGTTAAATACCGTACCTGTTATTTCCGATAACTGACTTATCAAGTGGATAAATACGTCGACTTGAACCAAGGAAACTGAAGTAATTTAGATTCCCACAAGCAAGGAAACCAAATTCAAGTTTTAATAGCTCGTAGTTTCTTGTGCTGGTCAGTGATAGTGTACACTGACAACGGTTTAAAAGGTTCTGCTTGGTCATAAATGAAAGTGTCTCATATTTATTCACTGGATAATTTTTCAGTTGAAAGAACTGTAAGCAGTGGATGAGCATGAGTGAATAGACACATACTATGCGGGTATGTTCGAGCGAAAAGCAATTTTCATATACTTCGCATTACTGCTTCATTGAACAACAACCAAATCTGGCGGTCTTCTGTCTCCAAGATAATATGTTTCTAACCAGAAGTTGTCTGTGACACATTCGCAAGTTTACCATTTTGTACAGAAAAGTCTGTGTTGATAGAGGAAAGTCCACACTTAAAAGTCGACAAGTTGCTTCTGGCTCCAGGGTATCTATGAAACGGATGAAACGGTACAGATGCGACAAGCCGAACGTATTATTGTGTCAGAGGAAAAACATGCATTTTGCATAAAAGAAACTATCCGGTTCGGCTGTTTTAATTGCTTTTACAAGTATTCATGTTGTTTTGTGCGGGAGGCAGCTATTTTGCCTGGGTTAAGTAACACATTTATTTTCCTTTCTAACTGCAGCATATACCGTTGAAAATACTGTTTGTGAAAAAGAGTGGACAAGGTCAACTTCACAAGTATAAGAATTATAAATAAATCTAAGATAAATTTTAACACACATACAAATAAACAAACTAAGAAACAGATAAATAGACAGACAGACAGACAGACAGACAGACAGACAGACAAACAGGCACAATTCCTAACACAAGCACAAATGCTAGCACACAAATACATAAATACAATCACTTGCGCGCATTCTAATAATAGGGTTTGTTAGACTGGCACATTTATCCTCAGAAGAAGCATTGTTAATTAATCGCACACAGTTTCCACTCAGGTCTCTTTTGTAACCAGTTGGTTTAACGTTTGAGCTATCTGGTGCCCGTGTTATGAAAGCAGCGGTATTGTGTTGCGCCCATGGAAATGGGCAACGACAAACCGCTGTTAGCCACAATGTGGGCACTGATTACACCCTCTGAAACTTCTGGGCCAACGAGAATGCTGTGGGATAACAGGTCTAATAACAACTACGCAAGCGTAAATTATATCAAGAGACCAACACTGGCAGTTTCCTAAATGAAGCGTCATAAAACCCATAAAAGCAAACTGTAACTTTTGCTGTACCAATAAACTAGGCGGTGACCTTTCATGGTCGACAAAATGAAAACAAGATAAGAACTATTTATATCTTTAAATCCTTACTTATTGCTATATGTTCTTTTGTTTATGCTGTTTTTTTTGTGTTGCTTGCGAGTCAGTTGTAATCTTAGTTTACGTTTTTTTCCCTCCCGTTCTCTGGATTAAATTTGTACACAGCCAGATGGAGTGCCTCACTCGACATGTCGGAAAAACGCCAACCAAGCTCACAAATTTGCAAAAAACAAGAAAAATATACAATTACAAAAGTTAAGGGTTTTATCATACCAGTTTTGCTTATCTTGCTTTTCTTCATCCACTGTAAAAAGTCAGTCGCATAATTGTTTGGTCGAAAAAGATTACACAATTCATACTTTTGCTCTAAAAATTGGATTTCAAGACGCCATCTTGGAAATTTGCCCAGCTTTATTCTCTTACCACCTCGCGCGCGTGCACAGTCATTATTC
>JAOBYF010005906.1:0-13540 GCA_025403605.1 Parazoanthus darwini
CGGTCTCGATTAGCAGACACGCTAGCGGCTCTCTGGGTTTCGCTTTTTTCGAAAATGTCCAGGACATTTAGGATATTCAAAGATTTACGAGTTTTACAAGAGCTCAAAAGACGTCAGTCGGGTTAGGGTTAGACTAACCTTGTCGCGGTCAGTCAGGGACCTTTTGGAATATCCAGCCAGATATATATATATTAACAAAAACAAGTGAGCAGCAATTAGTGGACTGTAGTTTGTAGTTTTATAAACCACAGTTTATTCTCAAACGTGTTTCGTCCATCTACAATGAACTCCTTTCTCGTATATGGTTTTGTTGATTCTGCCCAATGCTGATGAACAGGATCTGTGTTAAATCCTAGGTGCTTATTGACGTCTCGTAAGAGAAAGTCAAAGCCAACAATGTCTTCTTAAAATCAACATTTGAATATAATGAAACTATATTCGCAGTTACCACAGGAGGTTGGTCGTTAGTCGCAAAGCATCTTGGGAAAAAACAAAAGTTCTGTTCATTTGTCTCTGACCTTCGTAGAGTACATCTCCCGGTGAAGGTTGTCGCCCTAAATCGATTTTTGGAAATCAGATGAGGCAACTTCTAACAATTCAAGTTGTTATATTGAATACCATAAATGGGTACATAGTCAAAAGAGAAGTGTGGATAATTTACCGAAGATGCAGAACTTGAGTCCATGTGTGCCTGGTTGCAGCGGATGTCAACACGACAACAGACGATTCGGCAGACGATTCTATCACTTCGAAGGAAAACTTTCAGGTGCTTGAAGCATTCTGGCTACACATGAATCTTGTATGATTTTAGATTTTACATTCTTATTTGTAATTTTGAGAATGAATGAACAAATGTCTGTTCGTTTCCCAAGATTTTGTGAGACTTTCTGCCTACCTAGCAAACACACTTCAGATACTGACACAGCCATAACGCAACCTCTTGACACCCACGGAAAAACCCTTGCTTTTTTGCTTACAGTTATGTAAGTTAATGTAAATTTGAAGGGTATCGTAAATGATCTATTAAACGCCCTGGGCGTTTATTTAGATTTAAGGGGTTTGGAATTTATTTGATCAGTTAAAGACAGGAGGCTCTTTCTCCCCCTGACACTCTAGTCCGGGGAGCTCCAAAACAGCTCAGTTTAAACTTTGATAAGGGTTAACCCTTTATTCCCTTGGGACCAAATAAAGGTACGACCTCCACATCCTAAGGGCAGTAAAGCATTCCATGACTGTTTCCGAGTGTCTCAGAAACTAACTTGTATGCAGCTAAAATAAAACAATACTGGGCAGCCAGTGTAAAACAGGTTGTAGATTAATTGACAAAACATTCAATACACCATCTCTAACTGACTGGATTGCAAACAAAAGATCTGCGCATCTAAAAGAACACTTTTGATTGACTATAAATAAGTGACCAAAAAAGAGCCATATGACACTCTTAGGATCTGGAAACAAGTTAACCATTTGATGCCAAATCAAATGGTACTCTCAGTGAATAAAAAGTTAAACAAGTGTAAAACAGAAAACAAAACAAGTGCTCCACGCGAAGATATTTATTGCATCAGAAATCTGTAACACTCATTCACACTTGAAAACGTAACAATTTTTCAGTTAACTCCAAACTCAAAAAATCCACAGACGTTTCTTCTTTCCGCTGCTTCAGCAATAGCTTCATCGACGAAGTCTAAGTTTCTGAGTAAAAAAGAAACAAGACATCATAGTTTAACACAACCTCGCGGAAACCGGAAAAATATTTCATTTTGTTCGTTTTTATTTTGGAATTTCAACTGTTATCATTGTAAACGCAACGAAGCTTGTACAATGCGCTTTAAATGTTAATATTATTACCACAATTATCAGCATCATCATCATTGTCAACAATTTTTTATTACTATTATTTTTATTAGTAGTAGTAGTAGTATTTAATTTTTCACGACACACTGTTAATGTATAGATAACTTTATTGTTTGTGTTAGCCGTGACGCAATTCACTTGCTACTGTTAGTCTAACTAATGGTTAGGTAAGAACACACGGGTAACTAGTGTGTCGATTAGCGTAGGCTAAATTTATTTAGTGGGCAAAAAAATGGAGTCAAATGAGGTTATTCCATTTCTTGATCAATTTCTTGATCTAAAGCTGTTGGTTTTTATGTTTTCTATCTATCTATCTTCCTATTTATCTTTCCACCTATTGATATATTAGTCTATTAATTTTGCCTCAAGGCAAACGTTTCCTCTGCCAAAATTTCGAAGTATTTTCGGCCTACTCCACTTAAGGTACCAAGGTGTAAAGCATGGAACTCTATACGAAATGTTACAAAAACTGTTAATATCACAAATCAAACAAAAATTTAAAGCTGACTTTCTTGCGAACTACTAAAACATTGAAAATGAGTTTACTAAAATGAAAAGTAACCAAATATGATTGAGATGTAAATTATGGTCTGGAGCAAATAAAGAATTATTGTTGCTGTTGTTGTTTATCTATTACCTACCTACATGTACCTCTGTTTGCATTTAATAATATCAAACGATACTACACATCTCTTAACTAACTCATCCCACATTCCTAAACCGACACGAAAGGTTACATAGGAAATATATGTGAGATTTTCACGTTCGTGAACAGTTGGTTCCAAGGAACTGCTACTTGAAACTAAACAATATATGCAAAACCGTGAAAGGCGCAGTTGGTTCCAGAACCGAGCAGGTTGTAGTAAGTGGATTTGAGTGTGATGTCTAAATGTCTCTGGATAGCTGTGCAACACACTTACCACACTAGGCTTTATGAAATAAACGTAAGCAACAGTTGCACCTCATCTGTCGTGCTATATCGGCAAGTACCGGCTATCACAACAGTTCTTTCACCGAAATCAGATAAGGCTTTTTTCAGCTGACAACCGCACACCAAAGGATTGTTCGCCAGGTTTCTGTGAATGAAATGAGGATAGAATTTGTTTTTATATGTTCGTTTTCTTGTATTCTGTGGATAAATGAGGGACGGACGACTTGCACTAGAGTCCCCTCATTACAAATGTTTCGGTCTTAGTCGAACTTCATCGGTGTATTGGTACAACATTTTGGCAGCCGAAAATTTGATTTTAAGGACTTTTAAATTTTTACAGTTCTGAAACGCACTATTGCCTTATAACCCACCAAACTTCTCGTTTAAGGGAGACAAAAGTTACCAATCTCATTTGTCAGAAGCGATCTGCTATAATATCTCGAGAATATCAGATGTTTTGTAACAGCTGCAACACTGTTCTATTAATTTAATCCTTTCAAACACACATCGTAGGCGTATAATGAACTGCTCGAATACCGTTTATTGTATCAAACACTCTTGCTGTAAAAACTTTTTTAGAACTCTTTTTATAACAAGATAAGGGCGCTGCCACGCTACGTTTTGTTACACATAAATTAGAACTTTTTATTTCACTTCATTTCAATTCACTTTTACGATTCTCATTTTGACCGAGGGTTAATTATAGTAGATCCCTTCTGACAAATGAGTTTGGTAACTTCTTTGATATTTTACTGAATTGGGAAGAAAAGGATAATGCAGGGTCACAATAACTGACACAGTGCTCTTTAAACACCCACTAAGTATGGACGTTAAAATGACGGAGGTCCAAAACCGAAATCCAGACAAAAAATTCGTTTTCTTACTCAACGTAGCAGTGAAAACGATATTATATTGGTCAGTAATTATGAATTTGCGTTAAAAACCACAGATAATGGAAATATAACTTCGAAAAAAGAGTCAAGAGGCTGACAATCGTAAACGTATTATTTACAGAATGAATATCGACGGTAATCCTGCAAATGTACCCTTGGCGAAGGTTGTTAACTTGTTCCCAGACAGATCCCTAACAAAGAAAAAAATTGCTACTTGACAACTCTTTAACATAAATGTGTGATTACGCACCCTCGTTGATTAAAAAGCCCCAGTGTTTTTTTTTTTCACTTTTGAAAATATTATTATATTACTACAGTATTTACGGCTGTAAATAAAATTGGCAGGAAAGTATGGTGGCCCTCAAAATGCTAGCATTTTCATGACTTATTAAGATGTTTTATATAATCAATTTGCGGTTGTAGGTCCCACTGATAAACATTTTTTGGCCTTTACAAAACATGGATGTTAGTTCTGGTTCTGGCACAGCGTCGGGCCAATTCGCAGTGGCAGTCTCTCGGACTCTGAATACAGGCATAGTCTGACGCTGGTCTGTCTCCCTGGCTTCGGACCTTTCTTCTCTGTCTCTCTGTTTCATTATGTTAAGCATATGTTGGACTACATGACCCAGCCAGGGCAAGCGTTTCTGCCTCAGCAGTCTGAACTCTGGCAAGCTGGGGATTCCAGCTCTCTCCAGGACAGTGTTGTTGAAGATTTTGTCCCGCCAGTTGATGTTGAAAATACGTCGAAGACAGCCCTTGTGAAAAGTATTCAGCATTCGCTTCTGCCTGGTGGAGGAATTCAGGCCTCGCTGCCGTACAGGGGTGTGCTCGATATGCAAGCTCTGTAGATCTGGATATTTGTAAGTTCCGTCAGTCTGTTATTTGACCATGTGCTTGTTTAGCTCCAAGTCAAGGGAGAGGGTAGCTGAGATGGTGGAGCCCAGGTATGCAAAGCCATGGACGACATCCAGTTCGTGGCCAGAGATTGTGATGCTGGGCGGCAAACCATAACTTGTGGTTTCTTCAGACTGAAGGCTAGTCCAAATAATCATGCAAAGAAATTTAACTGAGGAGATACTATATCATATTTAATTACTAGCTTGTAAAATATGAGATAATTTTAGATATTCTTCATACAAGTTACAAGTTCATTTGACCAATAATCTCCTCGTTATGTTGACTTTTGACCCGTGAGTTAACAGTGCCTACAATACTTACGACTGCAAATGAAATTAGCAAGAAAACATTGTAACCCACAGAATGCTAATGAGTTATTAAGATAGTTTTAAAAACTTATAACTTGCGGCTCTAAGTCATTTATGTTAAGAATTCCTTTGGCCTTAAACCCGCCTTAATTATAGATACTTCGGACATTAGCTCCTTAGGTAGTTAATCCTCTCCCGGTTACATGTTGCTTCTGTTAAGACCTTCCTTGGTAATAAGCTAGCTCTCTACTAAACGCCTTTGTTCCAGTGTCCATCAATTAAATAATGTCCTCGCAGCAAAAAAATGATACTGTCTTAGTGAAGAATTGTTGGAGTAACTTGGTATCCTTGTTGTACTCCGTCTTAATCCTTAAGTCTGTGAACATCTGTTTGTAATTAGATATGGAATCTTTGAAATGCTCAGCCACCTAAATCAAGTTAAATTACTTCTGATCAATTTCAGTGAAATCAAAGTGCTTCATAAAGTGGAAACAGAACGTTGGTGTTGTTATTGTTGCTTTTGACTAAAGGAAATCCAAAGCCGAAATCTAGAGTGAAAACTTGTTTTCTACTAACGTAAAGTAGCAGTGGAAACGATACTTATTGTTATTGGTTCTGAACCATAGAGAAAGAAAAAAAATTGAATGACGAGCTATCAGGCTAAAAACACGTAGACGTGTTACTTACAGTGTTCTTAATGATGTTAATCCTGTAAATGTGCCGTTTACGATCTCTGTTATATTGCTGTCACTCAGTTCTCTACGAAAAAAGGCAATTGAGGTTTTACAAGTTACTCATTAACATACGAGTGTAATCACACTGCAAATGCTTGCTGTTAAACTATCATGTTTGATTAGCTGTTATAAAGTTAATACTGAAATTTCTAACAACATGAATAACTGCAAGAAGTGAGTCCTCAAGTGCTTTCCGAAATTAAAAAAACAATTGTGAGTCTGGGGCTGCGCAAGGTTTTTAGAAAAGGGAGTTCTGAGTGTATTCCGAGAATTACGTTACATGTTTTGCGTGTTTTCTTATCTATCTCCCTTGTTCCAACAGCCAGTTCACGAAAACATACTAATGTCGGATTTGTATTCTACCATGAATTCCTACTCAAAGATTTCTTTAGTTATCAACCCCTTCGGTTAAGGCCCTATCGGTTTAAAATTCTTCGCTTATAAGCAAAAAAAGCTCTTCGGCACCCTCGGTTAAAAATTCTCCTGTTTTAAACTTCTCGGTTATAAAACCATCGGTTTTAAGCTTCTCTTGTTTATAATTCCATGCGCTTTCTAGCCCCTCCGGCACGCCCCGTTATCGTTCATCTGACTACAAATTTTTGTATCGAATTTTCTACCAACACGGAAAACCGCACGAAATAACTCTTTGAACAGTAGCCAAGAGTAAAAGCAAAAGGAAGGCTGGGGGAACCACGATGTTATCAAATACGTTACTAATACTAATAACTTATTTTACTCGATTCCATTATATTTTTAAACAACATGCTACTGCTATGCCCAAATCTGTCTGTTTCACTGATGCCTTTTTTTGGTTTAAGGGGTTTGATTGAACTGTGTGAGCCACCAAATGATCCGCCACAGAGCTATTTAGGTGAAACCAAACAAAGAAATTCTGTTGGAGCTACTTGTATTTACATTATATATTGTTAAATATATATTAACTAAAATTTTGTATCTGTTGTCCTCGTTTCAACAGTGAAAAAAAAGTTTTTATCCTAGTTTTAACGATTTTGGAAATCTTTCAAACCTGCAAACCTCTTGGTTATTAGTCCCTTGTTTATAAGTCCCTTCATTCATAAGCTCATCGGTTAAATCTTTGCTTGTTCATAAGCTTTCTTCAGATATATAAGACCACTTCGTTTTGTAATTAAAGAAACCAGTGAAAATGATGGTAATGATAAGTAATTTTGGAAATAATATAAGAACCATGAATGAAAGAAAACTATTGAAATTACGAGTTATCAGGCGGACAACTGCTGACGTGTTACTTACAGTGTAGTTAATGACATTAACCCTCTAAAAGCGCCCTTGGCGAAAGTTGTGTTTTGGTTTTCATGCAGGTGTCTAATAAAGAAAACATGCTGGTTAAATCTTCATATTCAATTAACTGCTATCAAAATAATGTCGAAATATTTACCAAAACGAAAAACCGTAACAAATGCGTCTCCTTTTTTTGTTTTCTTCAGTTTCATTTTTGTTTCGCCTTCCTCATTTTCATACTTGGCGGCTAAACTAGATTTATTGATAATTTGAAGATTATTAAATGAATTTTAATTAATGAAAAGTGAGTGATGAATAGTTGCATTTACCTTCAGGTATACGCAGTCGCTTCTGTGGTCTTTTACTGACGGAAGATGAATACAGACATCCAGACCAGAAATCGTTATCTACTTTAACGTAGCCGTAAAACGATACTATGCTGCTCAGTGATTAAGAACTTGCGAACCATAGAAATAGGAAGCTATAAGAATTCAAATAAAGACGTCCTAGGACGCGTTGCTTACAGAGTAATTAACAACGATAATCCTGTAAATGCGTCCTCAGCGACGGCTGTTATCTCGTTTCTAGACAATATTCTAACGAAGAAACAATTGTGATTTTATAAGCACCTCAAATGTGTGTAGTCATCACTCAGCAACTGGTGTCCTGCCTGTGTTCTGCTTTCAGAGAAAACTGACTCAGAACATATGAAGAACTCTTAAAATACGCTTTAGCCTGTTTAGCGCAGTTCTGTTTCAATCTACAAAAACTGTGATTTTTCAATTGCGTTCAGGTGTGCAGTAGTCACTCAATTATTTTGAACGACCAGCAAACGTGAAATAAATGTTCTAAAAAGTACAGTGTCGTTTGTAGATTTGTTTTTCAATTTGACCAAGCAGTGAAAACGATGGTACAATGGTAATGATTATGAATTTTGTATTAACAACCATAGTTAGAAAAAAATCTTAAAAATTAATATGCTGAAAGTTTCAGCCGTGCTACTTACAATTCCTCCAACGAGTTCAATCCTGTAAATGCGCCCTTTCCAATGGTTGTAATCTTGTTGTTAACCAGATTTCTAACAAAATTATCCAAGAACGAAAATCAGAGAGGAACAATTTTTTTTATTGGTTTATTTAGTTGTTTATACAGTTTTTACCACACTATTGAAAGGAAGAAAATATAAAAAACTAACACAAAAAAGGTGTGGTTAGGCTCGCACAACAGAGCTTGGCTCCAAATAAAGTGTGGCTAAGCTGCTGCCTTTACGTTTGAAGAGTTCATGAAACTGGGGTAGTTGGAAAAAAGTAGGGAAGGATAATTAAATACTTTTAGCGTTATCCACTCCAAAACGATTGTGCTAATTTGCTAATTATGCAAATCAACACTAGTCTAAACTTAGTTAATTAATTAAAAAACCAGATGAGATATAATAACATAATAGTTCCGCCTATATTTTTCTTCCTTGTTGGTCATTAAGGGTGATTCGAGATTAGTTTGTATGTAATAATTGCCTCAGAGTTAATGAGGAAGTTACCTTTAAAATTTCATACTTAGTGTAGTGTTTTAATCTGAAACTTTAATCAGCAAACATTTGAAACGCGAATGCTTCCACTTGCCTTTAGACATACATTGTGATGATAAAATTGTTTGTTGTCATATTGAGTGGTAAAAGTTTTTGTATTACAAGCCAACTACTTCTACAATGTTTTACCATCACGTTTTTCAATTTAGTTCTACTTGATGCAAAAAAATACTGATGTTTCTTGTTGTTGTTGTTGCTGTTGTTGTTGTTGCCTGTAACTGGCGGAAGCCCAAAACCGGTCCAAACTAGAATTTTCATTTTCTAAAGTAAAGAAGCACTAAAACAATTGCAATAATTATTAATTATGAACTTGCGCCGACCATTGATAAAGATAAATACGTATTTTAGTGAGGATTTATCTTGTTAAAACATTCTATCATGTTACTGACAGTCCAGGCAACGATGTTAATCCTTTAAATGTGCCGTTTGGGATGGCTCTTATCTTGTTGTCACGCAAGCTCCTAAAAAACAAACGTTTTATTGTGATTTTACAAAACAATTAATAACCAAATGTGTGTAATCACTCAATCCTTGCTGCTCGCTCACTGTTCATATTGGATTTTCTGTTATAAAGTGATTGTTAAGATACCTACCAACACAATCAAAAAAGGTTTTAGCGAAGGCGGTTCATGAAATGATTTCTAAAACTTCTATCATCACTTACATGTTGCAATCATTATGCTACTGACTGCTTTGGTCAAAATCTGCATGTTTTATGCCATTTTTTTGAAATTGACTCATGTGATCTCGTCTGCCAGAGAGAAGAACTGACATACGACCAAACTAAGAGAACTTCTTTGTTGGAGCCACTTCTGTTCACAATAAGAAATTATCTAAACTTAATGCATCTATCTTTCTTCTTCCAATAATGAAGAAAACATGTTTTTGCTAAACTTAATTTTACCAAAAAACACCTTAAATGTAGACTCCTTTTGTTACAACCCTACTCGGTTATCTAATCTCCCTGACTTTAATTTAAGAACCACAGGTTGTAAGCCTATTAGATTAATCAACCTCTTGAGAATGTACATGCTAGCAAATCTGTAAGTCACTGTTGGTTTCATTTGTCTTCAGGCTTGCAGTATGTTAAACTGACTGGCGGAAGTATAAAAGAAACAAAGTCCAGACTTGTTTTCTAACACAAAGTACCAGTGAAAGAAAGAAAGAAATCCTTTTCTACTGTAGCGTAGCATAGAAAAATAATGTATAATAGTTAATGAAAATGGCTTGCAGTAAAAAAAGGAAATAAGCGGGTTGGGACGGGGGGGTGAGTCGAGTGAAGAGTTATTAAGCTGACATTCTTAGACTTCTTTACTTACAGTACATTTAACGCGTCTAATCCTAAAAACGATCCCTTCTCTAAGGTTGTTATCTGGTTAAAATGCAGCTCCCTAAGAAAGAAAAATTAGAAATACCCGATTATAAGCCACCTTTGTTCTGAAAGACTCTCAAAAATGATAACACCTATCTTCCTTCTTCCAATAATGACGAGAACATCTTTTTATTAAATTTAGGCTCATTTTGTTACAAACCCACTTGGTTGTCTAAGCTCCCTCACATTTAAGCACCACAGGTTGTAAGCCCATTAGGTTAATCAACCTCCTAAAAAGGTACATGCTAGCAAATCTGTAATTCACGATTGGTTTATTTGTCTTCAGACTTGCAGTATGTTAAACTGACTAGCGGAAGTATAAAAGAAACAAAGTCCAGACTTGTTTTCTAACGCAAAGTATCAGTGAAAGCGATGATTAGCTTAATATATATTTTGGTTTTTTCAATATAAAGGAAACATAAATAAAGAAAAATAATTCACATGACGAGTGATCAGCCGGGCTTACAATTGTTAGCGCCTTACTTACAGTCTTCTTAGTGACGATAACCCTGTAAACGCTCCCTTGGCGATGGTTTCAATGCTGTTGTCATTCAAACTCCTAAAATAAGGAAGGGGACTGTGCTATCCACTCGTTGAATGTATTCTGATATAAAAATAATGAGGAGCCACACAAAAGACTCCATAGAAAAAGGTTTCAAGTACTAGCAAAGATTAATAATACGAGACTTGGACGGTCCCTTAAGAATAGTAATATTACTTTTCCAGGTATAACAATTGATTATTACTTTGCATGTTTAAAAACTACTACCACTTTGGTCTAAATTTGCCTGATTTATTATTATTATTATTATTATTATTATTATTATTATTATTATTATTTATTTTACGAGGTTGGATTGTGAATCGTAATTGAGGCGTAATCCGTGTGCCGTGAATTGATCGTGAATCGTAAACGGACAGATTGTTTGCTTTGAACAGTAGGTCTAAGGTCATATAGATTTTTCTTTTCGTGTTTTTTTAGTATGGCGATAGTTGGGTTCTGGTTTTCTATAGACGTCTAACAAAGAGATAAATTTGTTTTACAAGCAACTTATAAACTTACGTGTGTAACAACTCAACATCTCATGCTGGTTTAATCTTCATAGCAATCAACTTAATGTAGGAATATTTACCAACACGAAAAACCGTGACAAATGCGTTTTCTCCAGTTTCATTTTTGTTTCGCCTTGCGTATTTTATCCATTTTCAAGAAACCAGTGGGCACCAGTGTTCTGGAATGTCAAGAATACGCTAGTGGATCAGTTGACCACACTTAATATCTTTGACTTGAAAACGACTTATGCTACGTTTGGATTTCAAGATAATTATAACTGTTTAGCGTAGTCCTGTTTCAATCTACAAAAACTGTGATTTTTCGTTTGTGTTCAGGTATAAAGTACTCTAATATTTTGAACGACTAGCAAACGTGAAATAAATGTTCTAAAACGTTCCAACTGGTGCAAGTACAATGTTGTTGTCGTAATTTAACTGCCTGTAAGTAACAGAAGACAAAAACCGTAGATTTGTTTGTCAACTAAACGAAGCAGTGAAAACCGTGTTACAATAGTAACAATAACAACCAATGTTAGAAAAAATTGAAAAAAAAATATTATGCTGAATGTTGCAGTCGTGCTACTTACAATTCCTGCAACGAGTTTAATCCTGTAAATGCGCCCTTTTCAATGATTGTAATCTTGTTATTAACCAGATTTCTAACAAAATTATCCAAGAATGAAAATCTGAGAGACAATATTTTTGTTTGTTTCTTCAGTTGTTTATACAGCTTCTACTACACTATTGAAAGGAAGAAAATAGAAAAACTGACAGAAAAAAAGGTGTGGTATGGCTCACACAACAGAGTTTGGCTCCAAATGTGTGCCAATGTGTGCCGGTAGAAATAAACACCGACGGTGCTAGCCGGTTGGGGTAGTTAAAACGGATGAAGATGTTATTGAGGATGACGACAACGATGAACTTAGGAAAGTCATAGATAAACGAAAATTAAAAACTCGAAAGAACAACGTAAAAGGCTAACTTTTGTAGACGTGTTACTTACAACTTTAGTAACGCTGTTAATCCTTTAAATGCGCCCTTGGTGATAACTGTTATCTTGTTGTCATGAAGAATCCTAAAATAGAACAATTGTGAATTTGTATGCAATTCATATACGAGTGTAAATAACGTACAAAATTCTCATAAACCGTTCTGAGCGTTTTTATTTGTTGAACGCGATCATGCGATTTATTAGACGCACGGGCGTGCGTCTATCGAGTTATAGATGCACGCTCGCGCCATACAAAAAGCGCGCGAAAAAGTGGCAGCTATGTTCTAATGTACGTTAAAAGATGTGTTTGCATGGTAAAAAACTTCCAACTACTGAGAAAATTGTTGGCTTGCTTAGTGCAGTGCCCTTTCATTCTGAATATGAACGTGTAAGAAAATCTGCAAACCTTTAATTTTGTTTAGATATGCAGATATTTTAGATTCCTAGCTATTAAATTTAACGTAACAATTTCTTTTCTTAATGTGAAATAACTTTTCTAAATACTTCAAAAGGTGCAAAGAAAAGTTTTTGTTGTTCTTGTTCTTGTTGCTGCTTGATTGCTTTTTAACGACGGAAACCCAAAATCGAAGTCCAAATTAGAATTCGCTCTTTAACTTGGGTAGCAGTGAAAACGATGGTATAATGGTATGAAGATGTATTGCGCTGACATTCGTTGACGTGTTACTTACAGTGACCTTAACGACGACAATCCCACAAATGTGCCGTTTGGCATGGCTGTTATATTGTTGTCACCGAGATCCCTAACAAAGAAACAGTTGTGATTTACAAGAAACGTATTAACATATAAGTACAATCGTTCCACAACTTTATATATTTCTAGTTTGAATGGTTGATACAAGAATAATGTAGAGATATCTACCAGCAGGTAGAGCCGCAGGAAAGTTGTCGTCAGTACCCCTACTGTTATTTCAAACAAATACGAGGTTCGATTTTTATAGTTTTTGAAGGCAAGCTGCAATCACAGCGGCCGGGAGTCGATTGTCCAAAGGCTTTCATTTGATGTATTTTTAGATGTATTTCAGTGAAACTCATTTTGCTCATTTTCATGTCCATGCCCATAAACACAATCCAAAACTTAATGCTTCCTTTAAAATAATAAAAAAAAATGTTCTAAAATTAGTCGTGCAGTTAAAATAGACAGCTATAGTATAGGACTTACAGGGAGTTAGTCAAAGCTTTATATTAAACCCATTTTTGGAATAAATTTAAGTTATCTCTAAATTACAAAACAACAGATGCCGTCATTTTTCCGAAGGAAGAACGGTTAAAAACTTTACCATTTGTGGATGGTTTAGTATTCTTTGCGAGAAGGAAAATTGAACCTAAAAATTGTTTCAAAAAACTAGAATCGTTCTGTTCGACTGTTTGCTAGACGTTAACTTAAAGAAAGTGCTAGTTTGGGTATTTAAAGTGGATGAAAATGTTATTGAGGATGACGACGATCGCGACAATATGCTCACATTTATGACGGCTGTAACAATTTGCATTACCATTGCATTTCAGCGTAACATGTTTTCAAATTTGATATCGTTTCTACATTTGTAGCTTTTGAAACTGCGTGAATTGTGAAAAAAGTAAAATAAAATTTTGTGACTCGTAAAAATCAAAATGATATTTCGTGATCCCGTGACAACCCCC
>JAOBYF010006016.1:0-13538 GCA_025403605.1 Parazoanthus darwini
CTACTGTTTGTCACGTTTTCGTTGACGTTCGCGTCGTTGTAGATTAAGTTCTCTGTTATTACCACCTGACCTACAGGACCAGGACTATCTGAAAAGCAAGCAAGGCTGGCAGCAAGAAACTTCCAAAGCGTGTGTAGGTAGGATAATGTTTGCGCTTTTTTGTCACACTCGTTCTTTGGCCGACCGAAGATTATCCCTTGCCTCCTCCGAAGACAGCACTAAAAGCTTAGGGTAACAAGTTTCAAGTGACGGCAAGTGATAATGAATGACAATAGGTAATGACAAAGCGGTTTCGTCCCTCGAATGACTTGTTTGAAATGCACTGAGTTTCCTCCCATGGACACTAGATTAACAATATTAAACTAGTTTTTAATCATCATCTGATTGGCCGTACGCAGCTTGTCCAGGTTTGGGGTTTGTTCTTTTCTATCTACTATATCAAATTAACAGCAAACGACAAGTTGTTTATTTCGAGCTTCTTTGATTTTTTTCCAAACATTTGTTTCTGTATAACTAACAAGATCTGGAGCAATGTTTTTTAGTGGAATAAATTGGCTCCTGTACACTTTTGAGAACCACTAATTGTAACGTTACTCTAGGTAATGCGATTTCCTATTCCAATAACTGCGCTATGTTTTGGTGTTTGTAGGTACCAAACACATGCGAGCTGAGTTACGAGCAGCAGAACTGGCCTCTGAGGCAGTCAAGAAGGAGAACAAGATCTTAACTTTTACCTTGAAACAGAAAGACAAAGAGATCGAAAGACTGAAAGAACTCTCAAGGTAGTGAATATAAAGTTCAATAAGTCACTTGTCACATGTGTCAATAACGCATGTAGAATTGTTTTCCCTCACACACTGACGTCATAATTTGTCACTTGCAACTTGTTTACGGCCAACTAGTGGATTTCTAATTTTGGAAGGGTTTTGAATTGAATGTGAAACGACAATATCGTAGAATGAACAAACGATGAATACAAACAAAAGTGACAGTGAGAGCTGTGACAAATTCAAGGTTAAATTTATTGTTTGAGTATATTATCGATTTCACTTATGTCTGTGGAGGTACCTTCTAGTCAATCTAGTGGAAAAATAACTTAGTTACTACATAGCGGTAGTTTATTATGTGTTTAACCACCTTTCCAATTAGATCAGTTTCCACCTGTTTTCCACTTTCTGTGCCACTTATCAAAAAGTCTCCTAATATTTAACTTACGTCATACATTTGACTCCCAGTACTAAGTATTTATCTATCTGGCTAGTTAGTTAACTATCCTGCTAAACAAAATCTCGGTAACTGACTGGTTAAGTTAAAATTATAGCTAATTGACCAATGAGCTCATTTGTTTGAGTTGAACAAGTTAACACGACTTTTGCCTAATTTTTACCTTAGTTTAGTTCCTCTCAGTAAGTTAAGTTGTATCTCACTTTAGGAGCTCACAAAAATCTCTTTCGAGACTGTGGTCGAGTATTCAGCAGTTTCAGCCGAACATTGCTGTAGAAGGAACAGGAGTTTTACAAGGAAAGACAGCCGCACTTGGAAAACTGGAAAAACTACTGAGCATTGACAATCACGCAAGGTGAGAATTCATATATGCGTATATTTTATCCTCAAAAAAGCACAAATTTGAAAATTTTATTTTATGTTTTACATGTTGAATCTGAAGGATCTCAATTTATGCTGTTTCGCACCCACACTAGGACCGCTTGCGGTCCAGTTCAATGAGGCCAGTCACGTGTTGGGCCCATAAAAACTGTTCCAGGTGCTTTTGGAACAACGTTGAAAAAGCTAGTCCAGTAAGAAACGGAGTCGGAAACACTTAACCCCCGGACCAGTGACTGTTCTATTTCATGCAGTTGAAACTGCAGTTCGCATGGGGGGAGGGGGAAGGGGCGATGATGTAACCCGAGGATAGCGATAGCTACAGCCAACACAAAAAGGGTACATTTACCAAATCATTATGCGATGGGCTCTTATATATTTGATATATAATGATGGCTGACCATAGCTAGTTATTATTTCAAGGTTCTTAATCTACTAGGTTCGTACTTGCGGGGATTTGTTGTAATTCCGGTTCCTTCAATTAAAACTAAAAAAACATCAACGTTTAAGATTGTTAATAAGAAATATTAATGCTAGTTTTCACGCAGGCAACAGCTCATTTCCGACCATGCGCTTCGGTTTTCGCGAACAGTTCTTGGGTCGAAGCTTCGTACGAAGAAATGCATCATACTGATGCATTAACGCTTTGCACTAATTGTCATATTCACGAGAGTGGAAATCCAAGAAATGCAAAATAAAATTTTGTGGGTGCTGGTGAGCTGGACCTGGTTCATTATGCTAAACCATTTTTATGGGTAATAATCAACTTATTGAAGGGTTGCTTAACAGTAATGCTTACTCATTTACTTCCACAGGCTGACATCGACTTCTGCAGCCGTAAATGGAAATTCAGAGGATTTTATTGAACAAAGGAATACTCCTGGAACTAGAACCAAGAGAGCAATACGGTTTGCTAGTCCCGAGTATGAGGAAGACGTGTAGTTGTCCCCGGGAGGGGGTGGAACGGGGAATAGTATTATCCGGAGTCCTCGTCTGTCGCCAGGTACGGACCTGCTGGACGTTAGGTATGGAAATCAGTCGTAGACCAGCGACGACCTCTCGTCCGTGTCCTCAAAGCAAGAAGTGGAATTCAAGCAAGATTTAGCAGACCTTGACGCGAATATTGCGAGACTACAAAGAAATTTACGTGAGGCGCTCACGAGAAACTGAATTTAAATGTATTTAATTAACTAATTAGTATTTGAAGTCAATTAATTTAAGCACTTCTGGTATAAAACATGGAGTTCAAAAACCGTGAGCATTAAAAAAGTATTGATCACAAGTCTTTCCTTCAAGTTTGACTCGGTAAACAAGCGGCAGACAGAGGGAAAGGGAAGTTTAGGGCGAGGGAGGGTTAGACAGTTACAACGTATTATTACTACAAGTATTCTAACTAATAATCCAGACATGTTCAGTTAATACAAACATGTATTAATTACGTAGAGAACAGAAATTAACAACGGAGATCGTAGTAACGGTCTCGACTGATAAGTTGTTGCAGTTTGGAATGTTGTGACATAGAGTTAGAAAGAATGTCAGGTTTCGAAGCAGATTCTGGGTAAAATAGAGGCGCATGTGCGTTTCTTTTGATGAAAATAAAATTTCTTCACTGCACTAGGCCAAAAAAGAACCAAAATCAATCTTAAGTACCCCTCTCACGTTAATTTTATTTGTTTGGCCACGGAATCTGGATGCACGTAACCAGATCAAATCAGGGTCTTTCTCGCGGAAGGGGGAAGAGACTGGTAACAAGGTTGGGCTCGAAGCTTAACTGTTTGCTGGTTGTCCAGTGAAAAATAGAACCAAGTATTTGGTTGTCCCAACCAAAACTACACTTGCCCCAGCATTAAAATAACATCTAGTTTTCAAAGTGCAATTAATTTTATTTTTGTTTCATTAGATCGTGGCACTGTGCGTGAAGGGGGAGAGAAGTAAGACTCTAAACTAGAACTAATTGATTGAACAAATTTTGCACAACCATAAAAAATTACAGGTAAACTACAAATGTGTTTTAATGAGATCTTTCGACTTTACCGAAAATATCAGCGAGATATTCCAGTGCCATACTAACTTACTTCCCGATTGCTATATATGAATATTTCTTCTATAAATTGTTCTTTCGCAAACTTTTTTTGCAAATGAACACAACGTAACTAGCATTGATTTTCATATTTTCAGAGTCGGACGAGAGCGAAACGTTTCTTGTTCTCCTGATAGAAATCACAATTTGTTCTGTGAACAAGCTCGCTGGCTGGTCTCAGCTGTGCCGAACCATGAATTAGTTGTCTGAGACAAGTTACAGGGCTCATTTCCAGCCCTAGTCAGTTGGCGTTTCCTTGTGCATGACAAGTGTTCTGGAAGTTTGTAAGTACTGGCGATAACTAGGGTGGGGAGGGTAAGGACATTTGGTAGATGCTAGATGTGAACACGGTGTATTCACCTTTTTTCTAGCTCAAATGGAAGGTGTGTAAACCGTTTCTTGGTGAACAATGTTAGTGCGAAGAGATAGTGGCAAAGCCAATAGATTTGGTTTCGATAACCGCCCTGTCCAGTGGTTGAATATTTGAAATGATGCGGTTGTCAATAGTGACAACTGGTGGTTCAGCGTCACGCCTAACTGGTTATCATCGCAAATCCCCAATGAATGACGTCATTTTTAATACAGTCCAGCATCCAAGGTGTTCGCTACCTTACAATTTGCTTCAACGTTTCTGCGTGTTTTGTATTTGGACCCACGTATGTATTTGTACAGCTTTGCTGGAGGAAAAACGCATTTCCAGTGAACATGCTTCCAGATCACCTGGTGGTATTTGTTTGGATGTCTCTCGTCTTTCAGGTGAGTATGGCGGGGCCACATTGGTCACACCTGCGCGCATTTATCATTTTGTCAAATTAAATGCTTGTTTTAAATGCCACTACACAGCAACTAGAACCTGATCCTGTCATTTATGTTATGCTTACAGTGCCTGGGGTCACCTTGGAAACGGTTGATTGGTGAAGCTGAGCAGCAAAGAAGGTCGAGAGGTGAGTTGCGATCAGTCCAAACTAATTAATGTTTCATTTTGTGACTACTTACCACCTGTTACTGTAAAGCAATAGACCGCTGACCAGTGGCGAATGGGTTAAAGTTAAGTCTTGAATGATTTGACGTCTGAAATGTAGTTGTTTTCCCTTGTCCATTTCAATTTCGATTATACCTTATAACCTAAATTTTCCAGTCGAGGAAGAAAACGAGATTAAGACAGTGGTACTTGTAAAAAGCGAACTCGTATTTATTTCTGAACGCAACTGATCATAAACTATGGAAAACCAGATCTCTGTGTAAACGAATTAAATCAAATCGTCACTTTATTTGCAAACTGCTTCGCGGTCCAGCAATTTGAAACGTTTTCATATTTTTGGTCATGGGTTTTGTAAGGTAATGTCGTGGAAAAGCCATAGATTTTAGATGTGAAATATGCGTATAAACCCTGAGTAACAAAGGAATCGTTAGGTGTAGTCAGAGGTCACTTGCAGACTTTGGCATCTTGGAAATAAGAATCACGCTCTAAATGTTTTGAATTAGCTAAACTAACAAAATTAACACCCTCAAAATTTATGTTGTCAAATTAGCCCCGTGAAATTTATGAACATGGAAATTACCAGAGTTTTATTTAAAGAAAAACGCTTATTTAACAGAGTAGTGTGTGGTTGGCAGTGGTTGAAACGTTTCTTAGAGCATCTAGACATTTGATTCAGGAGATTTGGCAGTCAAGTGTCAAGGTAATGTGGTTGCAATATGTGGCTGTAGATTTTTATGTTTCTGATAAATCGGGCAATGTCGGGGGAGAGAAGCGGTAAGACTGGATTGGAGAATTGGAGAATGTGGACCATTGTGTAAATCATCTTTAATTGGGGTGCGTTCGTGTGGGGCTATTCCGGAATACAACTGCATGGATTATCATCCCTGAAGATGATTTCAGCCAATCACAGCCCCGATTTAGACGAAATCGCGGACAGTTTGTTTCTTGGTTGAAAGAAATACTCAAAATGATGAAAAAAGAACGCAGCAAAACTGAAGCTTGGCACTCGTAATCCTATTCCGGAATAGTCCCAAACGAACGCATTCTAAGATCAGATGTGAAATAAAAGAACTGACCACCAGATCTTCTGAAATGGTTGAAAAATAATTGACGACAATGTGAGGGGTTTCGATGAGTTCAAACGCAACCGATGTCTTAAAAATTTAATCTAACGTTTGGTTTAAAACCAACTCTTGTAAACACATTTATTTTCGAGCTACCAAGTTTCAAATGATCACTTCAAAAATTTTGCCGAATCCAACTTTTTGTTTGCAGAGCTTTGAAAAAGCCATTTTTTAGAACTAACCTGAGTATCGGGGCTGCCTTCTAAGGTCAAAAAGTAGGAACATGCGTGAGATAAAAAGGGTACCGTTTATTTAAAAATATAAGGTACCTTAATTTTTAAATTCGGTGTCATGAATTTTTCGTATAAGCTTACTCGTACCAACAGTTTTATTAATCTTCTTTATATTCAGAATATTTTTTGAAGGGAAGCGCCTACCTCTTCCTCCCAAATACTGAAAAAAGGGAAGTCCGAGATTATAAACGTGATACTTTTAACCAATTCGTTTTGGTAAATTAGTAGCTAACGACAGTACAGTATAGTCTATAGAGGTGTGCTGTAGTTTACCTGTAATAACCTGCGATCAGGCCTTCTCGGACACTGGAAGAAATTGTTTTCTTTCTTTTTCACTCGTACTTTTTCTTCTCGCATCCGAGAAGGCCTGACTGCAGGCTATACATGGGGAGAAGATTTAATCTGTTCCCCCATCCCACCATGCACCACTACCACGCGGATGAATATAACCCGACGCTAATCCCGATTTTTCACACTCTACACCGGCAGTCGGGTGGAACACCTCGCTACAGTCGAACCCAAGAAGCCAACCTTTGCCTTTGGAGTTTGATAGCACAAGCCATGTGCGTACGTTAAGAGATGGAGTGCAGGAGGCTATAGAGGTACTTCCGACTGACAAACCAAGCGCTGCTAGAAAGCCAGACCGATTCAACCACTTTAACAACAGTCAGGGTTTGACAAACTCAAACAGTGCTGGCGGTAGCACTACCACATCACTTCCGTTTCCATCTGATGGAAACAATGCTACCGGAAGTAAAAAAAGCTACAGATTCGTAAAAGGAGCTAAAACTGAATCAGGGATGGTCAAGAGTTATGATACTGAACCAAATCTGAAAACTTTCTCCATGGAGAAACCACAATCCTTCGATAAACCGTCCCCGATAAAAGCTCTTGAAAAAATCTCTGATCCTAAACCAGAACGAATCCATTCAATCAAATCGAAGCTGGAGGAATTTGAAAGTGCTGGGCAAATAGAATCTATTAAAGATCAATTGGTTAGTGTGCCATTGATTCCAAAGATTGCGGATATACCGAGTATTGATGAGATTCCCGCGATGAATGAGATGCCTTCCAATGACGATTCAAAAAGTGAAATTGACAAGTTTGACATTAAAGATAATGGAGTAAAGGTTGAAAAGAGACATGTTTTCTTAGCGAACAAAGAGCATTCTGTTATAGATCTGCACTTTCATACTAGTTTTAAGTCACCCAAAACGAAATCAGAAGGCATTCACAGAAATACAAAAGGAAAACTCCAAGAAAAAATAGAAATAAACAGACTTCTGGCTCGAAAACTGCCTGTTGTGGAGCTAAAAGATCATGAAATAATACTAAAAGAAACTGAGAAACATTCCAATGTAGTCTCAGGTAACCGTGGTTACGTTAAAAAGCCACGTCAAGGGCAAAACTCAGGAGAAATCACCGGAACGAAAAGAATACAAATTGAGCCGCCAAAACCAATAGAACCAATAAATAAAATTATGATGGATTTTGAAGCGGCTAAAACCATAGAGGACATCCAAGGCCACAAGGTAAAAGTCGACAGTGTTGAGAAAATAGCAGACATTGGTAAACAGTTGCAGGACGTAAAGCAACAGCCCAAAGTGCACCCGATTAGCGACTGCATGTTAAAAAACGAACCCATCCCACCAATAGCTCCCCAGCAGCCCATGAAGAACACGTGATGAATATGAGAACTGTAAACAGTTTGTGACTTTCACACGTTCAGATGTATCAGTAGTGGTAACTATGTAAACAGATCTGGTGAAAAAGGTAATTATGTAAACAAATCTGATGAAAAAGTTAAATATGTACACAAATCTGTTCAAAATCTGGAGAAATCGGTAACTATGTAAAAAAAATACAGTGAAAGTGGTTACTATGTAAACAATTATTTTATGTTAACTATGTAAACAAATCTGGTGAAAATGTAACTATGTAAACAAATCTGGTGAAAAGGTTAACAATGTAAACAAATCTGGTGAAAATGTTAACTGTAAACAAATATGGTGAAAATTGTAACTATTTAAACAAATAATGTGAAAATGTTAACTATGTAAACAAATCTGGTGAACTTGTGGTGAAAGTTGTAACTAAGTAAACAAATATGATGAAAGTGGTAACTATTTACACAGATCTGGTGATGAAAGTGAGAATTGTGAACAGCTTGTGACTCACGTTCAGATATTTCAGTAGTGGTATAAAACTATGTAAATAGATCTGGTGAAAAAGGTAATTATGTAAACAAATCTGGTGAAAGTGGTAACTATGTACACAGATCTGGTGAAAGTGGTAACTATGTACACAGATCTGGTGAAAATGTCAATTTTGTAAACAAATGTGGTGAAATTGTAACTAAATAAACAAATATGGTTAAAATGGAAACTACGTGAACAAACATAGTGAACATGGTAATTATGTATAACTATATAATTATATAACTATGTGGAAAGGTGGCCAGTTGGTTTCATTCCCACGTGAAGTCATGGTATTGTGTAATTAAGTCTAGCTTTGTAGCGTTCTCCTTGACGTTCGCGTCCTTGTTTCTAAGCTCTCTCTTAACCTATTGTTATCAGCCAATTGTCTGTTTCGTTCGATCGGTACAGCCTTGCTCAAATACAGCATAAATGCAAAACTTTAAGCTTCAAACAAAATTACTCAATAAAACCATAAAGTTTTGCACAATGAAATACTCGTTTACTTTTACCTTTAAGCCATACGTTCTTCCTTGTAAATACTCGCTGTGTTTATGAACACTTTTTGTACGAATCTTGAAGTTAAGTTTATGCTTTACACTCTTTTTTTAAGAACGTCTAATTGTAAGAGTTGAGGCTGAGAATTCTTAAATCTTTTGGGAGTTTCAGCCTCGAATGTTCTTAAATATATCAGTTAGTATACATAGTGGGACGTAAATATCCACTAGCACAACCTAGCTGGAACTAGCGTTTAGGGACAGATCTTTTGGCTTTTGAGGGGGTGGTTGGAAGATTTTGCTAAGATTTGAAAACAAAATATCATGCATAGATTGTGCGACAACTCCCGCAACGGATAATCAAGAAAAAAATCATGCACTGCTTTTCGACAGGAAAAAAAAATCTGCCTTGTTGGTTAGTTTGGAAAAAAACTCTTGCACTGACCAAATCTTCCAACCTCCCATTCAAAAGTCAAATGGTTCGCCCCTTAGCTAGTTGGTTTGCAGGAAAAAAACAAGTAAGAGTGAAGAAATGAATTATTTCCATGAAATTGTGCTGTATCTGAAAAAAGTTCTTAGTCTAGGTACGTTTTTAGCATGTTCTTAAATTTTTGGCAAATCCCAGCTTCAATGTTCTTTTAAAAAAGGTTGTTATAAAAACAAGAGTGCATTATGCTCATGAGGCTAAATGTAAATAAAACTGAAACTCTTGCTTAGGGATATTTTCGTTACATTCTAGAAGGAAACCCAACAAATATAATACAACCTTATATACCTATCTTTGTTTATATGACATCTTTCAAAATGTCAAACGTAAGTTTTGAAGCAAACATTTCTATATCAATAGGTACGGAGACTACGTTGTAACTTTTAAGCGAGCATTCTTGCACTGAATTACGGCTTTCTACCCCTCCAGTAGCGTCCCTTCCATTTGAGACCAACACTCCTAAACTACACGGGGGCTGTGTAATGAGCGTTTCCGCTGGCCTCATTAACTGATCACTGTCAGGGTACAAATACTTATTTTCAACGAATACTTCCTACCCGTCCGACTGAACTAAAAGAATCAGAGCCAATTCGTTCTTGTTCCTCAGAATCTGTTCACTGGAATTGCGGGTGCGAACCCATTCCGCACTTTTCTCGCGGTTCTGCAACTCCTCGCTTCTCGATGCTTCGCCATTTGGTGTTTCAGCCACAAATACATCACCAGTTGGTCTGTCAGGCACAGTGACGTCACCAGTTGGTTTGTCGTCGTCATCAGTTGGACTGTCCGGCACAGTGACGTCACCAGTTGATCTGTCTGGCACAGTGATGTCACCAGTTGATCTGTCTGGCAAAGTGTCGTCACCAGTTGATCTGTCGGGCACAGACACAGTGTCGTCGCCAGTTGGTCTGGCGGACACAGTGTCGTCGCCAGTTGATCTGTCGGGCAAAGTGATGTAACCCGTTTGTTTGTCGGACACAGGGTCGTAATCAGTTGGTCTGTCGGGCACAACGACGTCACCAGTTGATTTATCGGGGATAGTGTCGTCACTAGTTGGTCTGTCGGATACAGTAACGTCACCATCTCCTAAGTCGGCTGGCTTATTTATATCTGTTGTCGTGGTGCATGGAAGGTTGTATAAAGACTGATCGTGCAAATGTTCGTTAACTGGCCCCAATGAGTCTGTTCCAACAGTGGTGTTAGTAATTAGAGACTGAAGATGTTCGATTCCATTACTCCCATCCACTCTTTCTTCTTTGTTAAAGAGTTTTATACCATCTTTGGGCGACGTGTCGTTGTTTTCGTTAAGGTTAAGCAGAATGGAACATTGGACTTGATGGTTGGTCTTGTCCTCTGGTTGTGGAGCTGTCGTGCTTGCGTTAGGAATTGAAGACCTACTTGTTGCCAGTTCTGTGTGACATGTTTGGCTGAGATTCAAATCGCCTGCTGAGTTTAGCCGAGAGAGACCTAAAGCGAAATTACAATTCTATGCTCAGTATAGGATCTAAAAACCAAGCAACGTTTTATTTTTACCCGCTTGGATGAACGGTAGCACTGTCTGTACATTAGTGCTTGGACGATTACAAGTATTATGGTTTATTACGGTTGCGGACTATATGCAGTCGGACGGCTGGATGGATGAACACCATCACCCACTTTGTTGATTAGCAGTATTGCTCGGTTGAACGTGCGTGAATCAGTGATGACTTACGCGGGCCTGGCAACTCCGTTCCTGAGGAGTTGCAATTGCCATATTTCATTATGACGTCATAAGTTGAATAACAAAAGAAAACTACGCTCCTATGGTCCTTTCACCTTCCGGTCTCCTATAGTTATGAACACCGGCGATTCAATCCACTCATCTCTACACTTCAGTGGTATTTTTAGGTAAAAACCGAAAAACCGGGGCCAGGAAATATAGTATGACGTCATAAGTTGAATAACTAAACACAACTACGCTCCCATGGGCCTTTCACTTTCCGGTCTCGTAGTTATAAATACCGGCGTCTCAAGCTATTCATCTCTACACCTCAGTGGTAACTTTAGGTAAAAACCGAAAAACCGGGGCCAGAAAATACAGTATGCCGCTCCAGCAAGGCACAGGACTGGATCCAAATTGTCCCAGAAAGCAGTGCTACAAATGCTTATTTTACATGAACGAACAATGCACAATCATTAGCGGGTGCAAACAGTGATGTGAATAGGATAGTCCATTTTCCAAACTGCATTGTTTCATAAACGTTTAAAACCAACAGCATTCGTACTATTTTTAATGATGTTTTGAGTAAACCAATCGTAAGCGCACTGCCTCCTGAGCTCCACCCAGTTATTTGTAGTTTCTGGAGTGACAAACTGTCAGTGCATTGATTTTGTTACAAGCTACACACTAAAAGTTAGTACTAAACACATTACCGCGGGTTGAGTCGCGGCGGACTGGCGCTTTTCCCCCACAGAATGCTAACAGTCGCCGGAGAGCGAAAGCATAAGCTTTCCTGTACCGCGGGCTCATCTTTCCGTACAGCACGGGATTGACCAACGCGTGCATGAAGGAGATTAGCCCCGTGAACAGTGTTACAGACGGCTTGGGGTTCTGGCCTATAATAAGACTGGCAAGGTTGCTAAGCTGTAAAATTAGAATTAAGTTAAAAAGTTAGAACGTGTTCCGTCAAACGGTGCCCAAACACCTCCCCCCTGTGCAAATATATTTTGCTACCAGCAAATAATAACCCCTCGAGAACCATTAAATATTTACATGTTTATTACTTATAAATTATAATTCAAGTCTTTTGTGTATTGACATATCAATTGCGAATTTTTTTGATATTCAAGTAATAACCACCAAATCCAGTGATTGGGTCAAATTTTTTTGGAGAACAAGTTTGGGGGACATTTTAGATTAATTGTTACACTTGCTGTCACACAGCGACATGTTTGGTCAAATTTAAGCTGTTTACAATTTTCCTCATATATCAACGAAATGACACTCGAACAAGTGCTAGTTCTTAGCCTTGAGGTCGATTTGGAATATATAATTCTCATCACATATGATTTCTGACGTCATAATAGTTGCGTAGTACCTTTCTGAGAAAATCAAGATGACCGCTATCAGCTTTGCACTGTGTCGAAATTTGAGCATTTCCTGCTAGATTTGTATTTGAGAACGTTTCGAACAAAGCAGGAAAGGAATGAGTGACATTAACGGCATTTAGTGTTAATCTTAACAAAAGCGATGTTTGAACCAACCTCGATCCCCGGGGATCGAGGATGTTTTTTAACTATCGCTAAAAAACACGCTTTGCAAAATTGAAACTGTGTAAAATAGGTCGTCCGGAGATTGTAACGTTCGCGTGAAAATAGAAATATTGGTCATTAAGCTGTACAGACAACAATTACTGGTTTGCACTCAATCCCGGCGAAGGGCGTGGCGGCCATGTTGATGTATTGTTATTGTACACCAACTCGGCGGCTATGACGTCACATGCAAACCACCTGTCAGGCTAATTAAATCGCCTATCGGTCAAATGACTCCTAAAATATGTGCAGTTCTACAATTGTTGTGGAACATTTCAGGAGGACCATTTCCCAAGGGCGCCTAGGTACTAACAATTTTCATGTTCCATTGGTGTCTTCCACAATCCATCAAAAATGCCAATCCATTTTGTAAATTCCAAAAATGAGCCAATTACAAAGCCAATTTTTATGGACAAACATCGATTGCAAAAAATGAAAATTCTGTATTCCATATTACTGAATGCTAGACCACGCGCTAAACTTACATTTCCATTGATGACCATTTTTTGGTCGTTACGCTTCGTGTTTATTGAATTTGATGTACTGACCCTTTTTTACTCGTTGCGCTCTATGCTCATTAAATTTGATGTGATGACCTCCTTCTTTTTTTTACTCGTTGCATTTCTTGATCGATTTTCTGGTTGTTCCGTTTTGACAGTATCCCTACAAACGTAGCCGTCTTCGTGACAGATGATGTTTATGTCTTCAATATAAAGTGTTTACAGCCTTCGCAACAACAAACTTTAAGGACAAACCTGGTCTGGACTATCGCACGAAAGGCCAGAAATTTAGGACAAACATGGGCCATTGAAAATAGGGAAACGTAGCCGCCCTTGCGTTTCGCCATGCTACGGGATTTTATTTACTATTTTGCCCATTATGTTTAATTAACTGCATCTGAGCCATATGGGCCAAGTAAGAATAGAATTAAGAACAGTATCACAACCACGAAAAACACATGGAGTAAGTGGTAACAAAAGAAACAATTTACACTGGAACCCCGGTATAACGAACAGGATATAACGAAATCCCCGCTATAACGAAGTACAC
>JAOBYF010006127.1:0-13530 GCA_025403605.1 Parazoanthus darwini
CGATAACTCATAATGTACCGGCAGTCGGCCGTTGCAAATTACAGTAAATATATGGAATCACTGAGCGTGTAATTTCACGACGTCACGCGGCCTAAAGTTTTTTAGAAACTCGCACTATTAGATTTGTCTGCCTGTGGTTTTCAAGCAAGCCAAGACCAACAATCATTTACGATCAGGCAAGTCGATTCTGTTTTGTGTCGGCCAACAAACCGGCCAGTCGTACACTTTCGTTTGAAAAATCTTCAACTCGTAAACATTCTCATCGTGACTGCTATTGTTTTCCCCTCTAATTTTTACTTCTCGGGAATTTTGGCTGTTGCTCGATTTCTCTGAATTTTCAAGTAGAGATTTTCATTTGTTACTCATGATCATTTTCTAACATTTGCACCGTCGTTACTCGTTTCCTCAGTCCATCCTCGGAAACCCAGGGGTGGTCCATCGGGGGGAGAAATTCAGGGCCGACACAAAAGTCAAGAGGTTACTCATTTTAGTGTAAACTAAACAGCCCCGGCGTTCACCCTTACATGTAAACTAACTGCAGAGTTGAACCGCCTGCTAGAATGACCGTCGCATCATGTGTTAGTTTTAAATTTAGAACTGACTAGAACTCGCAGACAGGCCAGGACACTAATGCCGTGCGTGCATATTGGCATTATTGCTCAGTAGAAAGCTGCCCAGGAAGAATCGTCAATCGAGATTTAAACTGGTTGTTTTAACGTTTTAAAAGGTGATGTAAATTTGTGACTAGTGTACAATAGGCCTTACCTCACCTGATGCGATGACCACAGACAGTACTATCACCAGTGAAGTGCTAATTAACGTTACAGATTGAGAACGTTTCGTGCACGATTGGATTTTTAGCTGTCGAAGCTAAACAGATTATATTACCAGATGTAATAAACGCTATGCTTGAGTAATTTCGATATATATTTTAAAAACAAAAGACATCAACACGAGGCTCAGGGGAATAAATTATAGAGTTAGTGATGTATTTAATTTTAAAACTGGCCCATTCCATTATAGCCTGCGTTGCAGCCGGTTTGTTTGTGTTCAAAGGGTGGTTTTAACTATCTGCAGCGCAGGCTAATTCCATTATTTTAATGTTCAGTCTTTGTTTCTGCAATCTCTGAGAAGATGCTCAGCTCAGATAAATAGAAGAAAATACTATAGAGTTAAACGTAAAGCTTGAGCTGTGTTGTTTTTTGCGTTTCATAAAACACGTAGTTCATTCTATTATATAATTCAAACCTGTTGGGCAATATTTGAGTGGAATTAGAAGAAAGTCCGTTCAAAAGGGGTGCACTTTTCACACTGACAGTATAGGCATTGGCAATCTAGTTTATACATGAGTGAAAATGAAAGGGTCGCTAAAGTTAGCATTTTGATTTTTGTGATATGAAAGGGCGACTAAAATGCGAACTTTGGCACTTTTTATAATTACGTCTATATTGTGACCCGATTGTGATACTCTGCGTAATATTATTTCCACGACAGAAAAATGATCACAAAAACGAACGGGTGCATGCCCGAGAAGCAAAGCTTTTGAGAGAAACTATGAAATATTAGCGAAGCGGGACCATATACACAGCTCATGATCAGCAAGGGAAACGCCATGTCATAGACCAGTGAGCTGCAACGGGGTTTATTTATTTATTTATTTTATAACTTAACGGAACAAAGTGTTTCGAGTTGCCAACAATATTTTTCTTTCCTATTTTTGGTTTTCTTAGTTTGCGCTTTTATCACAACTGGTCGCCTGCGTTCCTACAATTCTTAAGACGTAAATTAGATTTGGTCAATTATTCGTTTTTAAAACTTTAAGTAAACTAATATATTGCTTAAGCAGTGAAGGCTGTCCATACAGAGTCTCTCTAAATCTGCGATAGTCATTAATTGCATACTTTATAATTAAAAGCCTTGTTCAAAAATTTTAATATAACAGTAGTACCAAAACTATAGCAAAAATAAATAGACGTAAATAACATGTATAATTCATGAGAACAGTTTATGGGCTATGAAAGCTGGAACGCAGCTAAAGACAAAGTGAAGAAGATGTTGTCAGATGATATCAGACAACCTCAATCTAGAAGGCTACAAAATTATCAGCTCGAGGAGAGAAGGGAAATTGCGAGGTATTGTAGCTAAGTTCCTAAACTAGAGACAAACAGAAAGTCTTCCAAGCCAAGCGAAACTGGCTGAAGGATATGGAATGTATATTTCTTAGGAAGGATCTTTTAGAAAGGGTTTACTAACAAGATTATAAAATCAGTGGCCAAAGGGGCTTAACTCGGTGTAGGAACCTCGTGACTGACGTCATAGGGCTTCCGAATGAATTTGAGCCAGACTCGTACCCAGTCGCTTCTGTGTTTTCGAAGCAGGAGACGCGCAAGGAACTAGGGGAAGGGCGAAGCTTTCCCGTCTTCGCCCTTCCCATAACTCTTTGGGCGCCTCCCGCTCCGATAACGCAGGAGCGACTGAGTACTAGTCTGTGTGTGAGCAATGAAGCCTCGTTCTATCTCAGAGGATTGGAGATACGGTGCATACTTACACTCATACTCTACAAAATTTACTTCAACTATAGGAGGTGAATTGACATCGTTAACGTGCTCGACGTCTGGTTAACGTCAGATATATTGACCTGAATATTTAATTCAACTCCCATAACTAAAGCATAATTTCCCAACTATGAGTAGAAGAGTGCAACGCATCAATATTTTGGGGTCGAATTGTCGCTTTCGCCGCTGTAATGTCAGTCGTTTGGTGGAGCCGACGAAAGCTTGGAGAAGTAAGAATGAACGGGCTAGTAGCATATTTTCGCTACGGCATGTCTCCACTTCGGCCAATTCGGTCGCGCGAATTGGTACGATTGCGTGCTCTAGCATAGAAAAGAAGCGATCTGATTGGCTGTCGCTCATTCTGGTCGCGAAAAAGTTGAAACTTGGTTTAACTCGCAGAACTGGCCGCTCGTTTGCCAGTGTTCGCCATCGCTCTGGTCGCGCGACCGATTGACGCCACCCAGTCGCACTTACTTAAGAATGGGTTCACCAGCGGCGAAGGGCGATGAAATTCCCACAATATCGACAAGTTGCACTCTTCTACTCATAGACTGGAAAATTTGTTTTAGTTATGGGAGTCGAATCAAACATTTCGATTTCAGGACAATACACCTGACGTTAGCCAGACGTCGGGCAAGTTAATGACATCAACTAACCTCCCACAACTGAAGCAGATTTTCTAGCTAATGTACTACCAGCTAATATTGGGCGATCGAGCCATCATTACTCACACTGTGATATCATTTTCGCACCTCTCTGTCAGTGGCGAGGTTCAACACACCGAGGTAAGAAGCCAGATAGGCTTCCATTTTCCCGGCGAGGACAAAATAGCTTTTATAATGTTTATAACGAAGAATTCCCTTTCATTTATTTTAGCCAATTAATATAACCAAGATAAGCTCGATGCTTTATCTTTATCTTCCGACCTAAATCCCTGCAATTCTTTTGCTCAATCGCAAAAGAATAGCTGTGAATATTTTGTTGAAAGTTAATTTTCTAACATGCTGAAAATGGAATTCAAATTATGGAAACCATGTATAACTGAACATTCGCCGTATCTCACATAATTTACCCCTTCTTGTTGACTGTTGCTTAACCCATACTTTCACTTCTTAGTAATCAAATTAAGTAAAACCTGACTGAAATAATCTAAGCCACCATATTTTCTTCTATTAACGGCTATGACTAGGTTCAACGACATGCAGTTAACTTTTTTTACCAGGGTAACCCAGTTAGCTGCGAGGCTGGTATTCTGAGGGGTCCCCGGCTATCTTCTCTTCTCTTCTCTGCTCTTCTCTTCCCTTCCCTTCCCTTCCCTTCCCTTCTCTTCCCTTCCCTTCCCTTCCCCTCCCTTCTCTTCTCTTCTCTTCTCTTCTCTTCTCTTCTCTTCTCTTCTCTTCTCTTCTCTTCTCTTCTCTTCTCTCCTCTTCCCTTCTCTTCTCTTCTCCATTCCTCATCCTCCTCCTTCTTCCTATTTTCTCCTTCTTCTTCTTCTTCTTCTTCTTCTACTTTTTCTTCTTCTACTTTTTCTTCTTCTTCTTCGTCTTCTTTTTTCTCTTCTACTTTTTCTACTTCTTCTTTTTTCTTTTTCTACTCGTTTTCAGGCGAGTAGGGAGGAGGGTTGTCCCCACTGCACTCCTAGTAAGCCTTGGTCACGGTTTTAGGCACTCGTGTGTAGTAGCAAGGTAGCAGTCGGTGTTACCGTTGTAAAAACACGATGCGCTGATCAGTTACACTTGCAGTGGGGACAGTTTGGATGTTGGTTGAGTGATGTTTTCCTGACGTCTGTATGTTCATTGGTAGACTGGCCCTGTGATGCTGATACGGAGACACTTTGTAGTTTTCTTAGCTGTGGAGAAATGAATGAAAAAAGGAAAGGTTACTTATTAACTGTCCAAGAAACTCTCAAAACCCAATAAATGTTTACAAAATTTACTCTTATTGACAATGCATGAAGAAGATATTCCATTCGGCTTACTTTCAAACACTGATTTCCGATTGAGCGCAAGGTGATTTATGTTTGTATGACACTTGCCACAAATTTATATTCTCATATTGCGTGGTAAGGGCCGGAATTTTCACACAACTATTAAGTTCAAGCTGGTGGACGGCAAAAAACTGATTTACACATACTGTGAAAAATTTCATAAGAAAAACCCAGAAGTTTAAAAGCCGGAAAAAGGTGAACATGATGAGCTGCAAACCTTAGACCACTTTAGACCTTCAAACACCGGAGTCAACAACAACAACAACAACAACAATTTATTTACACTCCGAAATTAATAAGAATGATATTACATAAGGGATTCATAGGTTTACAAATAAATGAATGCAGGCCACCTGTAGATAACAATAAGGGCTAATCAAGAAGGTGGCCTTTAGACAATAAATGTGAAAATAATTGAGCTAAGGTAAGGAGTACAGAGTATAAATATTCTAATTGCCCCCCCTCCTCCCCCCCACAGAGAACACATTGCGGCCGTGCGAGAGAGGGACAGAAGACACAGACAGGCTGTTGCTGCTGCTAAGCGGAACAGGGAGCTGGCTACCAAGTTTCTCAAAGAGACAATGTCAAGGTACTGAAATGAAACCATTCACTAATCCTCTTACCCGCCCCCCCTGAGAGCTCCTTCATTTGGCGCTAAGATGAAGAGACGGGGTTCCTACAGATCCTTGGTTTACCTAAAAATTCTTCTTTACTTAAAGAATTTGTTAAAGTTTTTAAAAAGTCTTAAATCCGGCAACTTTGGTTTTTCGAGCCCTGAAAAGAAGCTAAATTGCACTTGAAGCAAAATGATTTTTTCACGATTGTTGCTTTTAGACGCTTTATTTTATTTTGCGGGTAACGTTTACGGTGCTGAGCTACTACACGATAAGTTTGTGGCCGTGCTTTGTCTTACATGTAAAGTAAGAGGCATCAGCTCCACGTATTTCAGCTGACGTTAAGTTATTACTTTTTCAAGTGCTAACCTTCTATAGAGCAACATATGTGACATGACGAAAAGGCTAAAAGGAATATTTGTTATTTTCCTGTCATTCTTTCTGCATAAAAGTGGATCGGAACCAGTCATGAGAAACCAGAGAATTGCCTCTATAAACTCATCGGACACAATGATTGGGCCAGAGTAACCGAAATGATACACCATGAACTCCTTTTACTGAGCAATGCCCCTTTCAGCCAAAAAATCTGTAACGGAAAAAATGGAAATACACGTGAGTGAGTTATATCCCAGATATTTGATGGTGAAGCTAGACATAGTTTTTAGATACTTCTTGTTTGGTGCAAACAAGCATGAAGTAGGATTTTAATTCAATTTCAAAAAGACTCGTCAAGCAAGTGAACAAGTATGTGCGTACAGTTAAGCTATCTGTAACTGTTAAAATCCGAGGTAGCTACTGGTAGCTACAGCCTCGGCGTGACCATACAAACTGGAAGTAGCAATGAAATCCTGTGGAAGTTTGAAGGTTATATAACATATTACTTTTTTACGTAGGGTGCGCCAGAAGGAAGCTGAAGAAGAGGAAAGATCGCGAGAGTATATGGAGACCAGAATGAACGCAATACTGGGACTGAAACAGAATATCGAAACAAACAAGGTGACGTTCTTTTCTTAGAGCACATCCTGGGTTGTCGTTGTTCTGAGGTACAACTCAGAAAGTAAGCGTCTCTAAACTCCTTGAAGTACTTATGGTACGGCAAGGACAAATTCGCTGTTCACCTGCTTATTTTGACAACCCAGTCCAGACATTTCCTCGATTAGCGTACTTACGTGAGTGAATTTGTCTGTGTCATGCCATTTGAACCAGGTCTTGATCAACTTCGGATAGTTTACCTTTTTCTTGGAGCATCAATACAATATCAGCTCTTCTGTAATTAAAACTGAGGAGCTGACTAACTTCACAGTAAATCAAGAAGGATCAGTATGTACATTCTTTGGCACTTTGGTATTGAAGGTTTACAAAGAGGTCTATTTCTTAATTTTTGGAGAATACCAGTTACTTTTTTTGTTTTCGAGAGACCAGATACGGTAATATATATCAACTATTGCTTTTAGTGACGATGGCAGTAAATAAGTTGAATTTTCTTTCGGACCCGGAAGACCTCTTTTTGGAGATACGAGTCGCTGAGTTTACCAAACAGACAATATTTGGTAAACTAGACACAAGTACAAGAGGAGATGCCCTTCAGTAGCGTTATAGAGAACTTCGTAGTAGATAAAGGGACGTCAGTAAGGACGGTTGCTGGAATTTTAGCGTTCCTGTTTTCCCCTCTCTTATTTTTTAAATCGTGTTGCGTTACTGTGAATGGCAAAAGATAGAATCTTATTTTTGAAGCCGAACGAAGACGTTCACGTTCTTTTTGTTTTATTCCTTTTTATTCATGGTTATGCTTATCTCGCAAGTATGAACCAGGTTTAAGCACCAACCCCTGTCACACATGTTAAATATGAATGGATTCCATTGCAGGAGAATCTGCGAGCCCTTCAGGCTCGAGATGCAAAGAGTGCAAGAGACGAGGAGGAGGAGGAAGAGCGAGAAAGACAGGAGATCCTTGCTCACGGTTTGAACCCGGATGAAGTACTGACCCGTAGGAAAAGAATCAGGCAATTTGAGAGGGACAAAGAGTACGTTCACTCAATATTCGTTAGGCCAAACAATAATGCATGTTCCTGTCAACTGGCTGATCCTAATTTTTGTATGTCAAGATTGCCGATCCTTCACATTCTAATTGCTACTTTTGAACTATAGTCCCGACTTGAAACATTTAAGTGCCTAGCAGAACAGACATATTTACAAAAACAAAATCTTTCTAAATTATGATTTCTGAACACCTTTAGTGTATCATTTTATAATTTGTGAAATCTACGAAACTAGCAGATGATGGAAGGAACTAACACTTAAGCCAAACCAGAAAATACACGTGGTACTTTGTTCCCGGCCACAAACTTTGCTTTCAGTCGCACTCGTTAGATCCTCAAAAACTGCATGTTTTTTACCAATAATAATAATAACAATAATAATAATATTAATAATAATATGCACCAAGTATACTAATATTCTCTTTTTCTGTTCCTTAGTTCATTTGAGAAAAAGCAAAGGGAGCGACAGGTATGTAGTTTGTAGTATCACAAGTCGTGATCTTTGTGGCTAGCGGCACAGTTATAATTTCCAGCGTTCATTAATTTGTGTGTTTGAGTGTAAACATTGGTGGCGTGGCATTGGCTTGCATGGACTTGGGTATATTTACATTGAATGTAAATGAGCTGAAATTTGGACGCAAGTCCATTCACATTTCTCTAATTTTTCTTGACCTGCGAACGAACTAGCGAGCCTGTTTGGCCATTCTACGCAAGTCAGGTAAAACGTTTCTGGGTTGCTCGGAATTTAATTTGTAACATAAGAACGCTCACTTGATTTATCAATACTAACTGTGAAGACCAGCGGATCCAACGGTGGCCATCAGCATTCACTGTGGTAATCATTACTCACTTTACTTATAAACCAACAGTCGCTGTAGTCATCAACACTCACTGTAGTCTTCCAACACTGATTGTAGTCATCATCATTCACTGTAGTCATCAAAGTTCACTGTAGTTATCAACACTCACTGTTGTCATCAACACACACCATAGTTGTCATCAGTAACTTCAGTTATTAGGACTCAATTAAGCTATCATCACTTGCTGTGGCTACCATTCCTCACTTTAGAGATCAGCTCTCACTGTAGTCATCTTTACTCACTGTTGTTATCAGCACTCACTCTACTTATAAACATTCACAGTAGTTATTATCACTCACTGTAGGTATCATCACTCAATTTTATCACATTTGTAGGTTGAAATTGTGGACAACATCCTGAGAGAAGAGAGGATGATGAAAAAGCGCCATCAGCAACAGCCACAACTGTGGCCAGACAAACAGAGGGAAAGATCCAAGGTTAGGCATGCGTGAACAGACTTACATTCGTAATGTGTTTTGTTCGTAATAGATCGTCAAGATGCAAACCTAATGAGAACGCTGTACTCTTGTTGCGAACAATCCATGTACGCATGTACACAGTAAACAATAAAGCAGAGTACGAAACTAAGTAGTAATATTACTTATGTACAGTAATACTAAAAATAAACACTGCTTTCTTTCTTTTTTTCTTTCTTTTTTTCTTTCTTTCTTTTTTTCTTTCTTTTTTCTTTCATTCTTTTTTTCTTGAAGAAAATCTTTCTTTCTTTCTTTCTTTCTTTCTTTCTTTCTTTTATTTTTGCTCAACTATTCACGCATTATTTGAATATTTGCTTATTCGCTTAGTTGTTTTTTTTATTTATTAAATCATTCATTTATTCATTTATCCAGCGAAATTAAAATTAATTTTCAGTGTATTTTGTAATGAAAAAAGAGCCTGTATTTTATGTCGGTTCACAGTCGACATTAAACTAGAGATCAGTGTGAAAACTTGGAGAGTTTATTTTGTTCAGATGTTCGTGCGGTTGGACCAATTAAAGCGAAAATGGTAATGGTAATCAAAAATAATTCCTCACTTTCCATAGAGGATGGCCCGCCGCAAACCAAAACCGAAGTTTTTCAAGTCCACAAGTGGTTCATCCTCGGTTGAGTACAGCGCTGATGTAGAAGACACAGGGGTGAGTCAGTGGAGGTCGAGCAGCCATTTTATTAGCAAAGAGGCTTTTCTTTTCTCAGAACAGAAAAAATGTGTGTATTCATGTGCGCGCGCGTTTGAGTGTATATATGTGTGTGTGCGTGTGTGAGAGTGTGTGGGCACTTGCTGGGGGATATGAGCTTGTTTGCAGGGAAATATGGCTTATTTTCAACCGGAAAGTCATCTTTAGACTTTTAATTAACTTAGTTTGTAGGATGCTTTCAAGTATACAGCTTACAGACAGCCGTCAATTGCAGTCAGAGCTAACACATTTCCTACGGGAGGTCATCTTTGGTTCTTACCTTTGTGTAATTTGACTTAATTTACTGGATGCTTTCAGAGTAGAAAGCTTTCAAACACTTGTCAATTGCAATCAAAACCAACGTTTTTTCAACTGGAGCTCATCTTTACTTGTCACTTTCGTGTCATCTAATTTAGTTCCTTGGATGCTTTTACAGTATAAAGCTTACAAACGCTTGTCAACTGCACTCTGAGCACCAAGAGATCATCTTTGTTTTCACTTTTGTATCATCAAACTTGATTTGCGTGATGTTGTTAGGTTATATAGCTTACAAACGTTTGTAAATTACACTTAGGGCCAGCTATTTTATCTTTACTTTTCACGTTTGTCTCATCTTACTTAGTTTGTAGGCGCTTTCAGAGTGCAAAGCTTACAAACGCTTTTCAATTCCACTCAGGGCCGACACATTTCTTACGGGAGGTCATCTTTGATTTTCATCTTCGTGTCATCAAACTTAGTTTGTGGGATGCTGTTAGAGTATTACAAATTCTTGTGAATCTTATGAATTACTTTCAGGGACAACATAGTTCCACCAGGAGATCATCTTTGAATTCCACCTTTGTGTCATCTAACTTAGTTTGTGGGATGTTGTTGGAGTACTGCAAACTCTTATGAGTCTTATGAACTACTTTCAATGGCAAAATAGTTCCACCAGGAGGCCATCTTTGATTTTCACCCTTGTGTCAGTTGCCTTTATAGTTTGCGTAATGATATCAGATTATAAAGCTTGCAAATGCTTGTCAATTGCACTTAGGGCCAACATATTCCCGCAAGGGTTGGGGAAGTTTCTTCAGATGACGAGGATGATTTTTCACCTTTTGGGGAAACCAGCCGAGATGAGGCCAAAGAGGGGTAAGCATTTAATTAATATTTAAAATATACGTAACAACTACAGTTATTTGCAAACATGTATATTTTTATACCTGGGCAAGCTGCCTTCAAACATTGAATTCACACAGAAAAAAATTGGTTTAAAAGAGAACCGCCAGCTAGTAAAAACGTTTCTTAGTTTGAACTTACTTCTGCTCTGGTGCGGTCGAAAATTCAAGAACCTTGGAAGGTTATGTTATTGCAGGTTTCTTGACAACTGTTCACCCACCCCTCCCTTAGGTTAGGGTAAGAGTCAAGGCTGGGGTCAGCTTTTGGCTTTGGGAAGGGGTAGGTAAGTCGTTGCCCAGAAACCTCCGATTGTCCATTTTTTTGCCTTCGTCCAGCCCCCGTTTTTGTCTTCATTTCAATCTGTTGGAATTCTGCAAGGCGGCCGACTCTTAACGGGAACTAGCTATGTTTGATAAGCTCGGTCCAAATAGGTCTTCACTTCTTTAAAAACATTTTTAATACAAGAAGATTTTTGGTGAAGCTTTGATGGTAAGATTGACTGGCTTTCGTTGTATGTGACAAAGCAGAGTCTAAAGTAGCTGATAACATATTAACAAAACGATTTTACCCCCAGTGACTCGGACCTGGAAACCGAGGACCTTGCTCAGCCGGAGTTCAGAGGATTATGGGAGGACGGCGTAGAAAAGGTAAAAAGTGTGTGTCCCTCTGTCTGACTGACGGTCTGTGTATCTGTCTGTCTGTCTGTCTGTCTGTCTGTCTGTGTGTTTGTTTGTTTGTCTTTTATCTGTCTGTTTGAATGACTATCAGTCCGTCTCTGTGTATTTTGCAGCTTTACATCCAACCTTTCGGCAAAAAAACAAACGAAAGAAAGAAAATTACGAAACTCTAGCAAAAATTGTATCGCTTAACTGCGAAAACGCGATAATAACAAGGTTTTTATATACGCTAGGCAACCGTTGAGAAAGAAGGGAAGCAGAAGTTTACATCCCATATACCAAGCAAAATGGAAAAGGTAAATGTTGTTTTCTGATACTGTTAAGTATTAAATCAAGATACTACCAATGACTTTAAAAACGTGCGTATTACACCGAGCCAATTAGATACCTTTTTCGGAATTTTGCGAAATTTAACTAAAATCCTCCAACTATTTTAAAAACAGCATCTTTCGTGGAAATATGAGGCCATAGCCTATTTTACGAATTTAGTGACATTGTGTAATTTTACTATACTTCATTGCTCGTGGCTCCCACGAAATTGGACCGTAGTTTATTATGATAGAATCTAGATGGGCATGTAATATGACCTGTGAATTGCACTATTACAATGCCGTATGAGCTTGTAAGCCCCCTGGCCATATGCTCACCTCTTCACCAATCAAAATATTTCGTTGTAGTCCCCCCGTTCATTAACCCTCCTCTGCAAAGCGAATTCAATGGCGGTGCAACTGTGTTCAGCCTGAGTTTGCTTGGTACTTTACTTTCCATAACTGTACACTTGAGGGATGTAGGAGATTTAGTTAATTTTATAAACGTATACAAATTGTTTTCACGGCAAAATGTAAAACTAAACTTGTGGTCGTGCAAAGTGCCCAGTTGGCTGGGTACTTTAGTTTCCTTTACTGTGAAAAATATTTGGGAAATGAAAGAGAAAAACTGATTTCGATTTAATTATTAAAGATCAACCTGAAACAAGACACACCAACACGAGGCTTTGGGAAACATTCTGTCTAATTCTCCAGAGCCTCGATCGCTCGTCTTGATGTGCCTTCTTTAAAATATCAAAAGTGGGATTTTGACAAACTGTGAAGATTGATGTCTTAAAAAAAGTTCGTTGATCACGAGCTTGTTTTCTCTTGGCTGCAGGAAATGATGGAGAGGGCGCTGATGAAACAGCGAATGGGGATCGTGCAGAAGCAGGTGGCTGTTGGCAGAGAGTTTAAGGTAGGTAGAAAGAATTGCAGAATAAAACGTCGCTCATCCTTAAAATGTCACATTAGATGAACTGTTGGAGAGTACGGACCGTGGTGAAAAGTGCTCTTAATAATATTCATACGGGGACAGTCACAGTAATGTGATTGCATGTACCGTGAGACTGATTTCTTCAGTAAAAATAGCAACATTTGAAAAATTTTGTAAAAACGAAAATAACCTTATGCGAATGCGTGTCAGATTTCAGTATCCAGCCCAAAAAAAATTATCAGACATAGAATTAGTGTAATATAATTGTTTGTTAATTACTATTGCAAATGAAATGATTGTCTTGCTAGAAATAGAACTGAGCTGAATGTTGATGCAGAGATGCATGTTACACAGATGTTTATACAATTGGAACACCACTGACACTTATTGCAAAGGCTTTCCACTCATGGCCAAAATGAAATGGTCATTTTAACCTTAACGCCAGTGCATAGGCTCATGTAGGTACTCAGTGCAAGCAGGTTTAGTCTTTGTGAAGGTCGTTAAGAATGTTGACTCGAAACAGTTCTAAACCTTTGCTGACAAGAAATCCGACGAGTTATGTACTAAAACGTTAGTTTTTCCGAGAAATTTTGCAACCAAAAAAATCCCGGCGGTTTGGAGCCGAAAGCCTTGTCCAGCTAAGTTCTGTTTTCTCGTCAGTGTGAAGGAACATAATTTTGTTGGTACTTAGTCGCCCTTGATCTTGTTCGGGCCAAATTCTGTAACAGTAAGTTTGCCAATGTCGTATTTTGCAGTGGCCCCACGATAATATATTCTGTTTTCCCACGTAGGCTGACACCGACACAGTACAGTGGAATTTGAATGCAAATCCTGTTAGTAGAATTCTTGAAACTAAACAAAAGCCATTTGGGGTTGTTAAATTGATTATCAGTTAGGCGAATCGTGACCCACGCTTGTAAAACTGAGCCGATTCCTTTCTCTCATTGCAGGGAACTGCTTTCTACAGTAAACCGGAAGTGATCGTTTTTAAGGTAACGAATAATACCAAACAGAAAATTTGCTAGGTTGCTTTATCCTCCCGGCCTTCTCGCCGCTTTTGGACTGTCCAAATCAGTCAGTCCATCCTCGGAGATCAGGGGCGATTAGTCGGGCGGAAAAAATCCTTGCCAAAGGGACGCCGGGCGAAGCAAAACCACGAGCGGTGAGGCCTAAATGCTGATCCGCAACGCAAGTAAAAGTAGGAAAAATAAAATGATTCTTCGC
>JAOBYF010006238.1:0-13529 GCA_025403605.1 Parazoanthus darwini
CTTGTCCAGGCATGGACATTGATACCTTTAGGTATTGCCAACACATCCGCGCATTGAAACTTCTAGGTATGTTATATACATGTCCAGGTATTGACACCTTTGAGTATAGCATACACGTTCAAGCGATGAGAGGAACACTTTCATATCTAACCAAAACGTCCTGGTCATGATACATATATTTATTTATTTACCTTTAGAACATTGCTGGCAATTTTTCGCGCGCTTTTTGTATGGCGCGAGCGTGCATCTACAACTCGATTTTGACGCACGCCCGTGCATCTATTAAATCGCAACACACTAAAGTGTTTTTGGAAAAACTTAAGGCTTTCATATGGAAAACGAAATATTAACTGAAGGCGACGAACGAAGAATTGCAAAGAGAACTACCGAACTGCCATTTAGATATGGATTTCCTTTTCGAAAACAATCCAGTCAGTGAACAGCTGTTTGCAAAGCCGTAAGGCCGAAAATCAATAAAGGCTTCTAAGTGGCAAAAATTAGCTGTGCTTCTGTAAGAGTTATGGATGCAATTGGGAAGCTGGAAGAGCACTCGAGAAGCAGTTGGCTTCGCTTCGTGCCACTCTAACGCTTCACTCGTGCTCTCCTAACTTCCCGCATGCATCCATAGCACGATAGACGGACGCTAAGCATGGACCATTTCTTAATTGACATACAGGTCCAGATATTGACTTACCTTGTTTTGATAATAGTATCAAGATTGTTGTTGCATTGTTGTTTTTAGGAAATTGAGATTGGCCAGATAGGACGAATGTTTGTGGATGGTCACGGTGTTGAGTCCCACCCAGAAGTACACCGGGAGAAGCACAGAAAGTCTGGGAATGTTTCGAAAGTGAAACGAGCCCTTGGAAGCAAGCTATGGGTGGGTAAGGACTATTCAAACCCATTGAAAAGAGACTTCTTTGATATACCCAAGCCATTTGAAGGTGAGTTTTCCATTTCTGCGTTTCGGCACTGTTCTGCCTCACCCCTTCTCTAGTTTTTGTTATTCAGCACAGATTCTTATCACAGCAAATTTTGTTAGTTTAGCTTTGAAAGTTCAAAACTTAAATTAACACACACACCCTTTTCATAAATGGCGGCTATTTTAACTTTCTTTTGTTTGTATTTAAATTAGCCCAACTTGCCTCGTTCATGTTAATGCAGTTAATGTATTCTTTTGATTTTTTGACTTAAGAACGAGGCTAGTTGGGCTAATTTGAATATAGACAAAAAAAATATTAAAACAGCTGCCATTTATGAATAGGGTCTATATGTCATTCCCTCTAGCCAATCATCCAATCGGTTGTGTTGTGAGATAGCTTTTTCTTTCGTTTTTATAATTGCTATTGCCCATTGTTGGATCTATGTAGGTTTCTTGCAACGACCCACCCAACCACCCCTCCCCTAAACCTAAAGTTAAACCTAGTTCTAACCCTAACCTAAGGGAGGGTAGGTGGGTAGTTGGATCAATGTAAGTTTTTGAGTAATTACCCACCAACCCCTCCCCTAAACCTAAAGCTAAACCTAGTTCTAACCCTAACCTAAGGGAGGTTAGGTGGGTAGTAGGATCAGTGTAGGTTTCTGGGTATTTACCCACCTACCCCTCCCCAAAACCTACTTCCTTAACCTTGCTGCTAACCCTAACCTAAGGGAGGGTAGGTGGATAATTGGATTAGTGTAGGTTTCTTGCAACGACCAACCCACCCCTCCCCTAAACCTAAAGTTAAACCTAGGTAGAAGGATAGCTGCCCAGAAAGTAACTTTGATATCATTTGTCTACTACTCCCTTTTCTCCCTCACAGACAGTGTTGATCGTGGTAGTGTGGCCCGAATGCCTTGGCATGACATTGGTGTCTGTATGTATGGTGCATCAGCTAGAGATGTTGCTAGGCATTTTATTCTTCGATGGAACTCGGCAAAGGCGAGTCATCAAATACTCTTGGTAGCTCTGCATTTAGAACAAACCCTTAGAGACCAATAAGTTTCAGTGTTAAGGTGGCTCAAGACAGTTTTCCATTTTTGCATTGCCTTTCAACTTTATGAAAGGTTTACTTATTTATAAAAATAATAATTGCTACTTGTTACAAGTGAATCTTACAAAATGCCTTTCAGCTTATCAACCCTTGTACTCCCACAGACATTTTGGTTGCCATGGCAACTTGACAGGACCACAAATACACCTTATATCTAGCATTCGACAGCATTTTACACAAAAATTAGTCGGTAAACCTTTTTTTATTGCGTCAAAATCATTGTCTCACCTTGTTTATGACAGAGTTTTTTGACACTTTCTTTAAAAAAACTTCTACATAAGCGAACAATTTTGGTGCAACAAAAATGGAGGTTCACTGACTACTTTTTCTGCAAATTAAATGCAGTCAAATGCCCAAAATAGGGTGTACTTAAGGTCCTTCCAAGTTGCTATGAAAATAGATTTTCCAGTGGGAGTACAAGGCTTAAGAAGCTGAAAGGTTTCTGTAAAACCGGATAACAAAAACTGGCAAAAATCCATCATGGAAAACGAGAAAGCCTTTCGTAAAGTTCAGTAGCAAAGCAAAATAAAAAACAGTCGAAAGCCACATTTGGCAATTCTAATGCTGTAACTGGTAAAATACTTGTTACAGATATACCGATGAAAACCCTGGGGAGTTCTTATCGGGAATTCTAGACTCAGTAAATTTCGTAACTTTGTCATGCTCCAACATGTTAGAATTGATGTTGTAAAGATTTGAAAGTTCTTTCATTATCTGAGAACATTTACTCCTAACGCATTGCTTGTTTTTTCTGTCTTGCGGATGATTAAGTCTATGAAAACTCTAGAAAAAACACATTTGGAGGACGCGGAAGCCAAGTATGCGTTTTCCAGTGTAGTGACACTTACAATCTTACTCTTTCGTCTCAGCTTGAAAAGGTGAAAGCTGTCCACGACGTACCATATCTTCTTCCCAGGTCTTACACCAGTTTAGCCCCCTACACACCTGCTGGGGAAAAGTCAAGTTCCTGTGATGTACAGGTCGGTTGACAGTTCAGTTGGTGATTTGCCACAACCAGCATCTCCAGATAGAAAAATATGTAAAACAGATATTTTCTCATTTTTTAATATTTTTTTGCTTCATACTTTCTAAAATTCTTTTTGGCGTATCTTTTACGTATTTTCAATAGCTTTGGTTCAAAATATGTACTTTCAGTAAATTGTGAAGAAGCTGATTAACTGATTTATGGATTGATTAAATGAATGATTGACTAAATGAACTTAAGAAGATTGTTTGACTGATTTACTTTTGTTTCCGTTGTTGGAGTTTGGATTTCAAACGGTATTTCTTTGTCATAGCAAAACAAGAAACTGTGTTGAACACTAAATTGAAATAATTGATAGCGATTTCTCCGGATCAATTTTCTTAACCCAATTAAATATAATGGGGTGTGAATAGCACAGGTTCGTAGTTTCGGGATCACTTAACAGGACCTGGGTGAGGTTGTATGTCACATTGAATGTGTAAACATATCGCAGATTCTTCGTTCACTGAGTTCGTGGTCAGGAGGGGTGACGACAGAAGCCTCCATTCACCAGGCGTATCTTGACACCATCCATAACGCCAGCCACTTCATATACATCGAGGTAAATGCCTACATTAACTTTAGATTCTCACAGGGATGATTTAGAGCTGGAGAGATATTCATGCCATACATAACGCCAATCACGTATTTCTTTATATACATCTCTTGTTCCTTTTTAGTTTTGTTTTCATCATTTAGGTAACTCTAGTTGTTGCTCCCCGTCCCTTGTTACAAGCTGTTTGGAGAAACGTTAGCGTGCAGTGATTAAATGAATTCTTTCACGGTTCTACGCTTCCTTGGTTTCTCAGAAATTTGATTTGTGTTCCGGCCGGGAACAAAGCCAGTTTCTGAAGTTTTACGTCAAAAGAATAGCAACAAAACACAAATAGTTGCTTATCTGAGCAACGTAAGATCGATCGAGGTCAGAATAAATTTTTCGGATGCATTTCCTTGGTTTTTGTTGGCCATAAGACCATAGCTATCAGCCGAATTTGCGCGTGTGTAAAGCCGTGAAATTGCCCTTTTAATTAGTTCTCTATTTCTCCCAACGACGATCCCCACGCTTCCGAGGATTTTTGTGAGGGAAAGCTAGCTGATTATGAGTTATTCTAAAGTTTTACCATGTTGTTAATATAATCTCTTTAATAGAATTTATAAAAACTTATTTGAACCCTTGCACGTGTTTGCACTTGTGAGGGATTTTCTATAGAATTAAAATTCTAGTTTATATGTAAACGTGATAAAGACGTTGCCGTCTTTCAGAATCAGTTCTTCATCACGTCTCTATTCGCTGATGGTGTGAAAAATCAAGTCGCCGAGGCACTGTTTCTTAGGATCTCACGAGCTCACAGGTGAGCTGTTTACTCGTCGAGTCTTGCTACAACAACAGTATATTTATTCCATACATTTACAGATCTAAATACATTTTCAGACAAATAACAAATAAAATTTAGTATTATCCAAGTTTTTTATGGAGGTCACCTGGAATAACTAAAGAGCTAATCGTGCCGGGTGACCCAGACAGGACAGTTACTTTACAGGTTAAATCCATTATCAATTCCACGCACAAATCAGTAAACTTTGTGTTTCCCCCGATCTGCCCTGATGTTGCCTTATACCAGGAGATACACAACCAGGAACACAAAATGAGGATAAAGAGTGCTGTAGTCCTTCACATTACAATATCGGATTCGTTTTACGGTTGTCCTTCCTGTCTAACTGAAATCTCCTTCAGTTCATAAAACTTGTCAGTTTAGCATAAGGCCACAGTTTTTTAATCTCTAGGTTTACGGATCCTCCTTACCAAAATATAACATTTATATTTGCCATTTATTTTCTACGTTATTTTTATTTTTGAATTTCCTTTTCAGTTGGATCAAGGTTTGTCACATTAATCTTCATTCCTGCCTTCTGAAAACAGGGACAACAGAATTCATTATTTTGGCCATCAGTGCAGTAAAAAAAACTTTGGAATGCTTGTAGAATTTCGGAATGAACTCGGAAGGCTGAATTTTACATAATTATATTTTTGTCATTCTCTGCTCTGCTTCTACTGAACATCTTATCAAAAATCCGTAAAGCTAAAAAAACCAGCCTAAGTAGTCAAAAGATTGTAGTGTGGTTTGGAATAAATGTGCACAGATAAACGTTTTGAAGTAACTGGGACGGTTTTCACTTATACTGATAGTTTCAGATAATATAACTGATACAACTGCTTTTCCTGTCTCAGTGATGGCAGTTTAAATAAAGATAGTAAAACAAAATAACAGAGTGCTTCCATTCCAGTGAAGGAGCAGCGTTCCGTGTTATTGTGGTTATGCCTCTTCTGCCGGCATTTGAAGGTAAGAACTTTCATAAAAATCAGGTAGAGCAGTGGATCCGGATCTGCTGTCGCGTGTAGTATAGAATAAAATATGAAATATTCACAGCAGAGATAAAGCTATCATCAACAGCTAGCATAACTTACATAGAGATTAACACACAATCGGGTTACCGGTATTACATCGACAAAGAAAACTATTTAACCGCTGTAAACCAAATGTGTGCTAACGACCGCAAACGTGCTGTTGCGGTTCCCAGCAATGCTCCTCCATAGAAGGCAACTGGCTTTCGTGTTGTTTGAAGTCGTGTTAGTCATTCTGTGGGTGTTTGTTGCTGTCAACAACAATAGTTTGTCCACGCCGCCGTAGCTAGGACCTCCAAATTAGTCCTCCATCAAATGTTCCCTTTTTGTTAGCGTCACCAGCTATTGCCTTCACCCCTCATCACCAAGTCAACACTTCAAGAGTATAATCATTTTGCATATTTGTCACCTTTGTATTCGCAAATTTAGTAGTTTAAAGTTGTTTTTAAATGATATTATTTTTTTGATCCAGGTGAGCTGGGAACGGCTACAGGCACTTCGATTGGCGCCATTACTCATTGGAACTACCGCTCCATCTGCCGTGGTCAACATTCTCTCCTCTCACGACTGGAGGCAGTTGGTAAGTGATTGCTTTGGTTCCACGCTTTTGATAACAGACATCTTCCCACTCAACTGGGCAAGGCAGCCCCAGGGGCAGCTCACAGGCTACTGGTTGGACGGCTAGTGTGTTGTTCAAGGTCTAATGTGGGTGGCTGTTCTTCTGTGCTGGACATGCTACTCGTCTTATCCTCATTAAATATGTTTAATGGTCAGTTATCCAAGTAAAGAACAAATCTGACCTCAAAGACACGTTGGAAAAACGACTGCGCGTGCCTGCGAGGTATTAAGAGAAAAAGCTGGCCAAATTTCCAAGATAGCGTGTTGAAATCAATTTTTTAAAGCAAAAGTACGAAGTGTGTATTTTTTTCGACGAAAATATTTCAGTTGCGACTGACCTTTCCCACTGGACGAAGAAAGGCAAGATAAGCAAACCTGGCGCGATAAAACCCTTAACGTTTGCAAATTTGTGAGCTTGGTTGGTGTTTTTCCCACATGTCGACCTCAAATGGATTTTTAGTGGAGTTCTGACCATTCGGGTTGACCTGTATCTCTGAAGCAAGTTTTCCAAAGAGGGCCAGTTGACAGTGTACCTACATTAGCTGATAAAGTTAACATAGCAAACTTTTTCCAGTTACTCTGTATTTGTGCCATGTTATACTTAAAAAACATATTGTCTTCCAGTTGGAGATCCTTCAAAATATATATCATTTTATGGCCTTCGAAATTACGCAGAAGTCTATGGAAAACCGGTAAGTTATTTTTTGTTTGTTGTCCAACTTGTGACAAACTTCCGTTGATAACTGCCTTTCTAAAGTGAAGCATTAATGAAGTATTTGTACAGTAATTGTCCAGTTTCGCATTCCCAGTCACCGCTGATTACAATGACCGTAGACTCATTTCTACGTTACCCTCGACCTGGTGTTGAATATAGATAAATACCAGCGAGAAGGAGTAAAAGTTCGAGTTTCCAACAACGCACCGAGTTGTAAAAAACGAGTCTGTAGTCATTATAATCAGCGGCAACTACGAATACGAAACTGGGTTGTTACAAAATCCAGTATCAGCCAGAATTGCTTTTCAAAGCACTAATAGTATAACATTGACTTCAAGTACAGATATTTTCGACAATTGCATAGTTTTGTAATAATACTTACAGTGTAAAAGTCTACCACATTAACAAAAGTTAATTGTAACTTAAGTCAGTTAACAAGTGTATGAAATATTTTAGTAAAATCTACGAGTTTTCATCCCAATGTGACAGCTTGATTCTTATTTAGATATCTCATTTTGTGTTAGCAATCTACTGAACCAGCCAATCTCTGCCATCTTAACTAAAACGACCTATAGGGGTATGTCGTATCACGCGATCCCTCAGTGGCCAAATTCAAATGCTCTAGCGCTATTTCTGGTGTTTTTTTATTTACTGCTTCAGGTTTTTGCTAAAACGTGTGCAAAAATAACCACTGTGTTTTTTTTACACGGCAAAAACGATCGTCGATTGTCATTTGAAACTCAAGAGTTTGGGGGTTTCATTTTCGTTTCGCATTTTATTTTATGTTGTTTGCAGAAAGTTCCGCTTGCTAGAAAAAATCTTCACAAGAATTAGGATCTGAAGGCTGAAAAATGAAAACGAAAACTTTCGGCAACATTTGGCTTTGCCCCCTGAGGGACCACGTGATACAATTTCTCCCATAATTTCCGCGCACGTTCAAGGTTGGCAGAGGTCATCAATAAGATATATTGAAGCTTAGTGTTAATCCCTGTACTACTTTGTCTGTGAAGTAAAGCAATGTTGTTCCATTCCGGGCGCGTGCAGATTACAGAACTGGTGTATGTGCACACCAAGGTGATGATTGCAGACGACAACACTGTCATCATAGGTTCAGGTAAGCCGTATCGTTATGTTTGTGATTATGGATATGATATTTTGTTCAGAAAGAACTAAGACTAAATTTTACTAAATGCGTTTCTGTGGATGTCGTTGTGACTAAATTTGTAGCTAGGGTTGTGGCTCTGGTTTGTTGATATGGCTGTGTTTGTTGCAATGGTTGTGGCTATGGATGTAGTTATAGCTGTGGCTGGGCTACGGTTATAGATGCGGCTATAGCTATAGTTATGGCTATGGTTATGACTGTGGCTATGACAATGGCTATGATTATGATTGTGGCTATGGCTATGGTTATGATTGTGGCTATGGCTATGGTTATGATTGTGGCTATGGCTATGGCTATGGTTATGGCTATGGTTATGGTTATGATTGTGGCTATGGTTATGATTGTGGCTATGGTTATGATTGTGGCTATGGTTATGATTGTGGCTATGGTTATGGCTATGGTTATGATTGTGGCTACGGCCATGACTATGACTGGTTGTGATTGTGGCTATGGCTATGGTTATGATTGTGGCTATGGCTATGACTGGTTGTGATTGTGGCTATGGTTATGGTTGTGATTGTGGCTATGGCTATTGTTATGATTGTGGCTATGGCTATGACTGTGGTTATGATTGTGGCTATGGCTATGACTGTGGTTATGATTGTGGCTAATGCTATGCTATGCTATGCTATGACAACTGAGCTTGTGGTTCACGTTGAACCTGTGATGTCGTTTGCTATTTGTGATAGTGAACACGAACAAACACGGACTTAGATAGGATACTTTGCTTCGACTCATTAAATGTGGGGGGATTCTAAAGGCTCGTGCTGGTCTTTTTTTGTGGTCTGGTGTTTAATTTCAGCCGCGCGTGTTAGTTTTCACGACCCCCGGCCGTATGTCATGGTCAAGGCACTATTTTAAAGGTTCAGCAAAATGCTTCTTTCATAATAAGTGTTTCCTACTATTTGCTTTAGCCAACATTAACGACCGCAGTCTACTCGGGCTGAGAGACTCGGAAATTGCTGCCATTATTCGTGACACTGAAACAGTAAGATCTTTTTATTATTATTATTATTATTATTATTATTATTATTATTATTATTATTATTATTACCATTATTGTCATTGTGTCTGATAGATCGTTCATCATCCTTATTTTTATAACAACAGAACACAGGTTAATGATAACGATGTGTTGTACTATACAGGGTCTGTAGCCCTAATTGGTACAGTTGTTAGTTATAAAGAAATATTTCAAATCTATTCTCTGGCTTCAGCACAACAATCCGTTTGGCAGTTCACGTAAAAGCGTTACGCTTCTGCTTGTGTTTCCGTCCCTGATGTTGTTCGTGAAAAACAAGTTTAACGTTTGCAAAAAGACGTTGATATAATTTGGAAATATGAAAGCTTTTCTCGATTGTTGGAATTGTTTTGCTCAAATATATGGTTTGTTGTGATGTTTTGTAGGTTCCTTCAAGGATGAATGGAGAAGATTATCAGGCAGGGAAGTTTGCCCATTCTCTTCGTACTGCCTTATTTAAGTGAGTGATCAATGTTCTGTGAAGAAATGGAAAACCGCGAACGTCGATAAAATTTTATAAACTTGTTTTCCAGGCCTGTAAAGTCGTGGAATTTTGATTTGGTCATGGCGAATGAAAGTTACAGAATACAAACCAATGGTTTACTTTTATTATCGAGAGGAAAACAAATTATAGGTACTGTTTACGTATGGAAAGCAAGCAAATGTTTCCCCCAGCCAAAGAAATCGCAATTAATAACGCCGTTTAAGGTAATTATTTTTTCGAAATTATTCGACATTTCAAGTTTAAACTTTCTTGAGTACTGATTGAGCCACGTTCTATCGCGTTGTGGACTCATTGTGTCTAAAATGTTGATTTCGAATCTCTGCTATGTTTTACTAATATTGGTCAAAGTATAAAAAAAATGGTCATCAGTAGTATCGCCTGTTTGGGTATTGCTGAGGGGCTACCTGTTTGTTGCTTTGTGTAAAAAAATCGATAAAACGTACCAAATCTTGGAATAGTTGTAAATTGTCTGTATAACGACTGTTTGCATTCTTTTTTGACAAGAATTTTTCTTATAAGAACATTAAGATGTTTGGAAATGCTAATTTGCTTGCGAACATTTTTAAGAACACACCTCAGGTTGAGACAAACGTTTCTCTATTATTGTGAAGTTGAAAAGGAGAACCGTTATTAAACGTCGCGCGAGCTAGAGGGGTGCAGTTTCATAGTTGATTTTGGTAAATGGGGATGGCAATGTGTTTGGGTACATACACGAACTGAGTTAGATGTTGAGTATATCCTTCAAATGTATTTACAGCTATTTCAAAAAAAGTTGTCATAGTCAGTAGTCGAAACTGGCAAAGAAAGGAACTTCGGGTACATTAATTAATACAGTGATTTTACTATTATGATGAACCTACACTCTATATTATGTAAAATCAATGCTAATAGCAATAAAGTGTATACGCCTTTCAGTTCCAGTATCGGCTGTTGACTATAACAACTTTTTTTGAAATAGCTAACATCGAGTTCTTTCAACAACATTTGAGGATGAGATCTTTAAAAAAAACTTAGAAACGTTCGGGCTCAGCCAAAAAAAATGACCTATAAAAAAACTGTATTTGGTTATATGACTTTTGTTTGTTAGAGAGCATCTCGGGGAGCTTGGGTGCAGTGACGGATTGAATGTTGACGATCCGGCATCAGAGGAGTTTTACAAGGTAGGAAGACTCCACAAAAGATCTTCACTTTCTATCAAAGTAGCCGTGTTGATGACGATAATGATACAATGATAATCATGAGAGTGATGCTGCTTGTTGGTGTTGCTGAGAGTGATGCTAATTTTGATGATGTTGATGAGGAGGATGATGATGAAGATGACGGCTGCACTTAATCGGGTTTTTAAAAAAGGGCAAGGATGCCTAGAGTATATGAAATAGACCAATTTCGATATATTAAATTCAGTCTGAAACAAAGACATCAACACGAGGCTTTTTGGAAGAATCCATACAGACTGTTTTTATTCCCCAGAGCCTTGTGTTGATGTCTTTTATTTCAGGCTGAATTTGAGGCCTCGTCCACATGTAGCCGGGTGTTTTCGAAAGAGGAGATTTTTTCTTCGTATTTAAAAAATCTACATCCACGCGTAGCGTTTTCGAATCGTGTTTGACCGTCCACATGAATACGCGAATACGATTCTAAAACGCTAGACTTCACTCACTGAACACGCGCGCGCTTACTGAACATGTGCAGTATTAAACAACTTTCGGAAACACCCGGCTACTTGGAAGTTCAGTAATGAAATCGTAAAAGAAAAAAAAGAAATCGACCCTGCCAGGATTTAAACCTGATTCGTAGTCAGATACTTTATCCACTGAGCCACGGGTGGCAAAGTGTTGAAGTAAACACTCAAAAACTCGTCAGGGAAATTCAGTAATGAAATCGTAGAAGGAAAAAGAGCCCCTCTGATTCGTAGTGAGATGCCTTATCGATTGGGCCACGGGGCCAACTAAGAGTGGTATAGTGTTCAAGTAACATTTAGGAGTTTATCAGGGAAATTCAGCAATGAAATCGTAGAAGAAAAATTGAAACCGATCCTTCCGGGATTCGAACCTGTAATCCCTTGATTGGTAGTCGGATGTCTTATCCATTGGGCCACGGGTACAGTGTTGACGTAAACATTCTGGCAACCATCAGGGAATTTCGAAAAAGAATTCGTCGGGAAAAAAAGAAATCAACCCGCCATGATTCGAGCCTGGAAGTCCCTCTTTCGTAGTCAGATACTTTTTACATCAGATACAGTGTTGAAGTAAATATTCTAGAACTCGTCTGAGAAATTCAGTAAATAATGAATTCTACGAACAAAAAGTAGATCGGCCCGGCCAAAATTGCAACCTGGAATTCCCTGACTCGTAGTCAGATGCCTTATCCATTTGGCCACGGGGCCAACAACAGGTGATACAGGGTTGAACTAATTTTATTGGAACTCCTCAGAAAATTCAGTAAAGAAAATCGTGAAAAAAGAAGTCGAGTCCTCCAGGAATCGAACCTAAGCCCCTTGTTTCGTAGTCAGATGCCTTATCCGTTGGGCCACGGTTGAAGCAAACAATGTTGAATTCATCGGGGAAATGCATCAATTTACAGGAATCCTAGAAGAATAAGAAATCGCTCCGCATGGTTTTGAACCATCAAAGCCCTGCTTCGCAGTTGGATACCTTATCTATGTGACCACGTAGCCAAATGCGAGTGATACAGAGTTTAAATAAACATTCTAGAATTTATCAGGGAAAATCGGTAATGCAATCGTGGGAAAGAAAGAATTCGACCCCGCCAGTATTCGAAACTAGAATCCCCTGGTTCGTAGTCAAGCGCCTTATCCGTTGGGCCATGGGCCAACTACGAGTGGTGTACTGTTGAGGTAATAATTATAGAATTCATCAGGGAATTCAGTAATAAAATTGTAGGAGAAAAAAAACCGCCAACGCCAGAAATCGAACCTGCAATCCCCTGATTCGTGGTTAGGTGCCTTATCCCTTGGGCCTCAGGCCAACCAAGACTTGAATAGTGTTGAAGAAAACATTCTAGATTTCATCAAGGTATTCAGTAATGAAATTGTTGAAGAAAAAAAGAAAATCGCCTCCCAGGATTCGAACCTGGAATCCCCTGATTCGTAGTAGATTGTAATGACTCTGACTTGACCTGAGTCATCTTTTTATTCATTTTAGCAAAAGCAAATATTATGACATATACTCAGTTCGTATATTCTCACCATTTGTCTATCTTCAAGGGATATTTATTTTAAACAAATTTATGATCTAGGCCTATGTATCGATATGAAACTAAAACAAAACTGTTTTAGTTAATAGTTTACGAACTCAGTACACGCAAAAGAAAAATATATCTCACAATACTACTCCGTTAAGTTATCTTATTGAGTCTCCTTAAAAAAGCTTAAGTCGTCTAATGTTGCTTTCCTAAGTTGCAATGATTTTTAATCGATCGACAGACCTTTTTGCTAGTTGCCTTTAGACACCTCGAGTTACATTTGCAGGCTACAACAGTTGCATAGGTTTCTGACCATTTTTCCTTAAATTACCTCAAGTCGTCCATCAATTACAGTGACTTTCAGCCTCAAAGTAGGAATCTAAACTGCCGATTCAAAAACCGCTATTTTAACTGCGTTCATTTTCTGCTGCCTCAGCTCAGTAGGATACGAGTTGGTAGTTACTAACTCTTTGAGACGGAGGGTAGTTGTATCATCCTTATTGTAATTGCTGAAATCATTATCAGTAGCCGGATACACGTTGGGAGCTTCTGACTTTTCATGAAGGTTTGTTGTAATATCTTTACAGCAATCACTGCTTTTATCATCCCCATGAGCACCATTAACAAGATCATCACCCTCTGCACCACCACTGACAAAGGTAGCAGTGTTACAAGTGTCGGTAAAAGGCTTCGTAACGCAGTCGCTATCTTTGTAGTAGGATAAGGCTCCCTGGTGTATCTGAATAGTTGTCATTGGAAGACTGTCAACATTCTCCTCTGCCTGGATTGGATTATTTATTCTTGAGAAAGCTTGGTCAACTACATCTCTGAAGGGTGCCTGTC